>RXPK01000462.1:0-108096 GCA_004143645.1 Protaetia brevitarsis | reverse complement strand
AAAATTAAGCAAGAGTTCAATCAGCCATATGTTAGGCCATGAACACCATACGTATATAATTTAGATTAAAGTCTACATATTCAAAACAAAATTGATAAAGTTCCTGTGCGAATTAGGGCAATTTGCCTTTAAAACCGTATAGGTATTTTACTTTTAGAAGTAATATTTCTAATTATAAGTAAGTTTTCTAAGATTTTTTTTTCATGTAGCCTGGAATATTCATAGTGAAATTTCGAAATGTGGGTAACTTCTAAAAGGTTTTTTTAATTATAGTTTGGAATACTCACGACTAAAACTACTAAGGCAATGATAATTTTCATAGAAGCTTTGCCTGTTTAAAAGTAAAATTATAAAGAAAATTTCAGTATTTCTAATTGTTTTTCTAACAAAAAGAAAAATATCGTGGAAATAGAAGTGCCCTGGTAGAGTTTATTTCATTGGAATTTAACGCATAAAAGACAAACAAAATATGAATTTCTATCAATTATGTTGACACAAAGTTTTTGATTTCACAGATCTCGAAAGAATAAGAAATGAGTATTAAGGGTGTTATTTAATTTTTTATTTAATGTTTTTGTTTTAAAGCACTTATGAACATCTCCGTATTCTCTAGCGCTTTATTTTATATTTTATTTGTTCAAGGTAAAACATTACTTACTTGTGTTTGTTATTTTCTATAGCAGCCAATTATTTTAATGGATGTAATAACTTTTTTGTTTTCTAAATGTGAAAAACGAACAGATAATGCTGAATTAATTCCAATGAACAGTGTCCTCCAGATCTAATGTCTCCCCTTGCAACGACCAATATAGAAACTATTTTCCGCATAGCAAGGTCAAGTACTTCGACTCAGCTCGGAGTCGTAGGTAGAAAAAGAGCATAGAGGGCTATTATGATTGTTGAGCATATTTAAAGGAATTTTACCAATGAAATATTTGCGTATTGATAGCTGTTGGCTGTTATCGTAATTTCACTAAACTGTAGGTGCTTATATTCCTTTAAAATTTGTATTTGTCTTGGTATTGTTCGTTCATATCTGTTTTTATTGTATACATTTATTTCTCATTTATAATGCATTTATGTTGTAAATATTATTATATCTGCACCTGCTAAATTGTTTTTACAAAATTCCCAACAAATACAACTTATATAGTAGAATGACAAATAAAACCATTCGGCTGCTTAAAATGTATAGAATATATGTTAATAATTCATAGTATCTAATTAAAACTATTGCAATATTTAACAGATTAACCTTCAGAATTGAAAAAATGGATAAAAGAAATAATAAGAATGGACCAGGAAAGGCATCGGATTAGTAATCTGTGAACAAGTTCTTAAAAAGTAAGATATGATTTTGTTTTACACGATAACTTATTATTAATTATAAGCTAATTATGTTTATATCATCTCGGTGTATTATTTAATGTAAGGTTTACATAAATACAAAATACATAAAACATGAAATAGGGCGAGAAACCGGAAGTGAGGTCAAAATTTTACCATGTAATACATCGTCAATGACACCGCTATTCTAATATTTGCTAATTTATATCAACGAAAACTTCTACACGCAGTTGGGATATTTCATTAGGAGACAAACGATTTCTGACCTCTATTTAGGTGCGCCGATCCAATATACTTCTTGTGCAACTAGAATTACTTTTATTAATAATATGTGATAAAAGCACACCACCATTGATTTTTTTGAGCACGCTTATCTATAAATCGCACACTAATCGGAAGGTAAATATATAATATAATATTCATACCTGCCAAGTGCAAATCCGAAAATATCCGAAGCGGACGGCTTAGGGCGTGTGATAGAAAGTATAGATACATAGTCGTAAGGAGGAGACATTAGAAAAGAAGGCCACTGTACATGTAAGTTGTTTCAGATGTTCCATGTTCAAATTTTTGCAAAATGCGTTACTGACTTTAAAACATTAAAGGAACAACAAACAGATTTTCTAATATGAATTAATACCAGCTACTAATAATCAGTATAATAGCTACCACAGTAAAAAGAAAATAGTACCACGTGTAACCGAACACCTTGTCAGTTCTGCTTACGTCTGACTTGAACCGGAACATTCGAAGTTTATGCATGCGCGTTTTGCTTATGTCACTTGAAAATTAGTGTATTCATAACTATAATTTTCTAAATCGTAAGAAATTTTAAGTTTTTCCTGAGAGATATTAATATTTTTCTTGGTAAAATTGCAATTTTAGAGACTTTTTCTGAGAAACAGATATTTTCCTATTAATATTTACGTAAAATACTTGCATTATGGGGAAATTTGCAACATTGCGACAGTTTCCTAAGATTTCTGTACATTTGCACTCATTCAATGCGGATAGTTATCAAAGAAAGGGTTGTTTTACTAACAAGGGAGCACCGGCGGGTGTCCCCCTCCGATTTCGATGAAACTTAACAGATCGAAAGAGTACCTTAAAATAAGAGACACGTATTTTTTTTTATCGGCGTATCCGCACGATTTTGGGGTACAGCCCCCTCCAAAGTTTGGACGATTTTTCAATTTTTGCAAATATTTCCTAAATTATAACAGGTATTAAATTTTCTTCTTAACATAATTTGCAGCATATTGCATGGCCCTAAGGGTGGCGTCGTCCGTATTCGCAAAAAGTTAATAACGGGGGACGGGGTACCCCGTACTCCCCATTTTTTTTACATTTTTTCTTTTTCTTATTCATCAAAAGAAGGCTGATTTTACATAGAATACGATGATGTATAACAAGTTTAGAAAATTAATAATTGTAAAACTAGAAAAATAATAATAAAGCTTCAAAGTTAATAAACTTGTCTATTGATATAAATCAAATGAACTATAACAGAAAGAAGTTTTTATCCTTAACATAATTTCCAGCATAATACATGGTCTCAAGGTAGACATCTTCATAAAAAGCTAATAATGGGGGACGGGGTACCCCATATCCCCGCATTTTTTTAATAATAAGTTTATTCATTATTCATCAAAAAAAGATCGCTTTTACATAGAAAACAATGGTAATAAATTTGGAAGATTAATAATAAAAATAATTGTAATCATAATAATATAGTACATTAAAAACAATTATTTGTTATCGTTACCCCGCTGCTCTCCTTACTTAAATATTTCTTAATTTAGAATTGTATCTACTCGACAAGCTATGGTCAAACCTTTCTATGCCTACTAACTTATACTATATACTATACGAACTTTATCGGTGGTAGCAATATAAATCGTTTTATCAATTGCAGTTAGTGACTGTTTTTTATATTTTTCTTAATAAAATGTTATTCATTCTTAGAATACCATAATCCTTTAGTGCGTATATATGAACAAATTTGCTACACAGGACGAAGGATTAAATAATACATACATATATACTTTTTAATTTCAAGTTTTTCGTGCAATGTAGGTGTACAATGTAAGTATTCAATGGAGCATAAATATAACTAATGTGTTTGTAACGATTATAACATTTCGGAAACAATAGAACAGAATTAGAAAAACATTATAATGCTTATAAATGTTTACATACATGACATACTGTAATGCGATTATTGGTATATATCAATAGCGAACAAGATTAATATACATACAGTAATTAAGCTATGTAAGTATTACAATAGTGATAGTCTGTGTAAAAGTGTTTAAATACAGATTTTGTTTGCACCATGAACACCGC
The DNA here is from genome assembly GCA_004143645.1 of Protaetia brevitarsis. Lineage (NCBI taxonomy): Eukaryota > Metazoa > Arthropoda > Insecta > Coleoptera > Scarabaeidae > Protaetia > Protaetia brevitarsis. The sequence goes on along the minus strand of RXPK01000462.1, from coordinate 104,403 downwards.
ACAATAGCTGGTTTATTGCAACTACTACACAAGGGTGTAGACTGCGCATCCTTGTTAAAACAAAACTCTACAAGTATTTTAAAGCGCCCAGGTCTTTCCTTAATACGTCGAAAAATCTTGGGGAAGAAAACTGATTATGGGTTAGGGATTGCAACTTAATAATATTATTTCTCTGATGTAAATCTATGTCGTAGTTCATAAGAATCACTATATCCGAAAAAGTTCTAACAAAATTTTTCCACACTCTAAAACCATATACATCTAGAGGTTGTACCATCGCTGTCGAAACAAGGTCGAAACAATGATTGCGCAACTCGAGTCCAAACGTATTCGTAGACTCCTTTAATGTTCTCATTGGAAAGCTCTTTTGTTTACCTATTTCCTAAATTCAGACGTGACGCACTAAACGTTCGTTGGTTAATACTATGCATTCGGGATTTATTTTTATCTATACATAAATGACTATCACCATATAACGCGTTAAGTTATAATGCAAATTACCAATTATATCTTGAAGTGACTGAATAATTAATTACACTCACGTATGCGTAGATAAGTGCATATCAAATTCATCACAATAGACACGTAGTAATAATAACTCAAAATAAGTATATATTTTGAGTTATTATTACTATTATTAATTTTCTAAATTTATTATACATCACCGTTTCCTATGTAAAAGCGATCTTTTTTTGATGAATAATGAATAAACTTATTATTAAAAAAATGAGGGAGTATGGGGTACCCCGTCCCCCGTTATTAGCTTTTTATGCTATATCCACCCTTAGTCTGTATTATGCTGGAAATTCATGTTAAGTATAAAACTTATTTCTCTTATAGTTCATTTGATTTATATCAATAGACAAGTTTATTAATTTTGAAGGCTTTATTATTATTTTCTATGTTTACCAATATTAATTTCTAAACTTGTTATAGCATCATCATATTCTATGTAAAATCCAGCCTTCTTTGATGAATAAGAAAAGAAAAAATGTAAAAAAAAATGGGGTGATACGGGGTACCCCGTCCCCGTTATTAACTTTTTGCGAATACGACGACGCCACCCTTAGGCCATTTGCAATATGCTGCAAATGTATGTTAAGAAGAAAATTTATATCTGTTATAATTTAGAAATATTTGCAAAAAATTGGAAAAATCGTCCAAACTTTGGAGGGCTGTACCCCAAAATCGTGCGGATACGCCGATAAAAAAAATACTGTTCTCTTATTTTAAGTACTCTTTCGATCTGTTAAGTTTCATCGAAATCGGAGGGGCACCCCGCGGTGTTCCCTTGTAAGAAAAATTATTTCTCTTTTTAGTGTGTACAATGATCGATGCAGTTAAACGCCGTACTAACTACTATGGTGACAGAGAACATTTACTCACCTGCATCAACGAAAGAAATATAATAATAATAATAATATATTGGCTGGTATAAAAATTCACAGTGCAGTAATTGTTCATTTATTTTGCAGTAGCATTGCTCAGGGTTTCCAATATTTTATGATAGGGGTTTGAACAATTATTTTGGATTCTCTGATATATTCCAGAAGCAAGGACAGAAAATTTACTTTATTGTGACATTTTTGAAAGGGACGTTAATAAATATGTCTCTTTTTTAGCAGTATTAAAGTTGAGATTTCCTTTTAGGTACTCATTAATTCGATAGCTGCCTCATAAGGAAAATTGAATAATCCAGCATACACTAATATATTTGCAGGGACATGTAATTAAAATAGAAAGCACTGGTGACGTCGTGATTCACTTAATATTGGGATATATCCGTCGTCAAAATCAACCAGCAAATTAGCTCGCACAATAACTGTTCCGAATGTCCTCATATCAACCTGCCGTTAACGTCGCAACCGCTGAAAATTCCCCGTTATTCGGTAGGGAACGGATGCGGGCTTGCATTTCGTGTTTAATTCGCCGCGCAAACGAACGAGCGTGTATGTCATTCATTTTCACTCTGTTTGAAACTGCTGCCATCATTATAGTAGTTCCTGAGGAGAACAACACGGCTCACCCGTCTGTTAGTTGCGGCGATGCCGGAGGCGGGTGGCGGCTTGTAATCCACCTGACATCTGTTTCCATTAGTAATTAGGGCGTTCAAGAGTTTCGCTAATTAATAAGTTAATGGAATCTTGGAGTTTTCGTAAATAATCACGGATATTACCATTAATTATGATTAACTATCATTCTATCTTTCTCTCTGTCTGCCGTATCTCTCATCTGTATTTACAATACCATATTAAGGCTTTGACGTAACCATCCTCAATTCTCTTTGTATGCACCTATACTGTACAGAGGAACAGTTGATTGTGGGCGACCATGGCTGCTTCCGCCGTTCATTATTAATTCATAGTCGTATTTATTCTATTATGGTATAATTTTATACTTGATATCTACATATCTAGTATTAATATTTGATACATTATTTGAACGTATGAATTATAAATATTGCATGTGCAGGAATGGATCAAAGCAAATAGGACACACATACAGTGTGCACGCAGTCGATCTATCGATGGGTTTATTAGCTTTGACTGATCGACAATAAGTAGAAAACTGTGCCTTAACCTTCTAGTGCGTCCTTTTAATTACGTTCATACAAAAGATATTTAGAAGTCTCCAAAGTAAGATTGGATATAAGGGTCAGATATGATCATCTGCAAGAATAACTAACCGCCAACACAAGTATTGAGAACCCAAGCAGTAACGTATTAATCTCTGTGTCTCAAAATGATGTGAGGTAGGTAATTTTTTTCTATCATTTTAAAACGTGAAAGTGGGGAGATTCTATATTTATAGTACCTTCCTTTGTCGTTTCAGTCTATCTTTCTATAGTAACTGTAATGTTTTATTGATTGATAGTATGCAGCTACGAGCGTATTGTATCAGCCTAATAAGTTTTCTCTTATATTTATATTTCCAGTATAATTAATACAAAACGGATGTACAATCTTAACGGTGCGAATGATGTGAAATATACAGGGTGTCTCAGCGAGACCGTTCGTTAGAAGTTTATGGGGTTCTAGCCAAAATTAAAATTTGAAAATTACTACCCGTTCTTGGAGTTATTCCATTGTTTCTAAAAAAATCTGCTCTAGCAGACATTTATTCAAAAACTCAGAGAACACTTGATTTTTGGGAAGTCATCCTAGGATCCAGAATATCACAACATGTTGGAGTATGTTTTGGCGCCGAGAACAGTTATCTAAATTGTGGGGTCACTTTACTATGGCACGTTATCTTTTCGAAATTTTGAAGTGCCGTATCTATTTTTTTTTTTTCAAATGAACCCCCATATTTTATTACTTAGTCGTCTTCGTCGTCAAATTTTACGTCTTTTATAACTCACACGTCCTATTCTTGAGATTGATAGTTTAAGAGATAATTATGATTTTTTGAAAAGTGTACACATATCTCATCGATACTTAACCAGTTGGTGGACTATATTCTGAGTTATTTTATAATTTAAGGCGATATCTTTTGGAATAATTGGAATTGCATAAGAATGATTATAGTGCCAATAGTTTTTCACAATCACTCCTTAAAGCCCCATATTGAGACACTTAACGGGTAATTATTAATTCGCAAGCATCAAACGACGTAATCAATTGGGATTTTGACAGCGTTTGACAATAATTTATTGAGAACGCATGTTTTCCATCATCGCCTGACACGATAAATTGCCTAAAACGTGTAAAATTACAGACAAATTTCCTAGTCCAGCTTCCATCTAAAGCAACATCCCACCTACCTTGAAGTAAAGAATCGCTTTTACTGACAACGAGGTGCAAATGACATATTATAGACTTCAATGAACTCAATACCTTCATAGATCTTTTATATGTAGCAGACACTTTGCATGCCAATGGAATGATGCTGAAGGATCTCTGAGCTCTCAGGTGGATACTGAGTGGAAGTATTTCGTCTCGTTATGAAAAGCTCCAAGTTTCTCATAAGGTTCCGACGATCGGAACGCAACACCAGAAACCGTTGACAATGCGGCAAAGATTTGTAATTTCTTCCAGGATTTTGTTCATAACAGTAAACTTAACTACCTTGCAAACCAGTGTGTGTTATGACTGAAATGGGGCTTTACGAGACATCACAGGTTCAAACCTATAAATACGGGGTAAACATTTATGGTATATGTGATGCAGTTGCTTTTTACATTTATAACATGAAAATATATTTTGAAAGGCAATCTCAGGGACTCACAGACAAAGTAAGTAACCGTTCAGAATAGGATAAAAAATCATCCGATGTGATTAAGGAATTGGCGCAACTTATTTATAAAACAGGATGGAATATGAATGATGGTAATTGGTTCACGAATTTGAAATTGATTACTGATCTAAAAACTAACAGAATCGTCATTTGTTGGAACAATAAAATAAGAAGAGGAAACTGCCAGGAGATCTATCTAAACGATGACTCACTACAGCCGAATATGGTTTTAGTATAGCTTTGGAGAGCGTTCTTATATATTAAAAAGGAATCAAAATATTTCTGTTATGTTCTCTCAACATTATGATAATTTCATAGCGGAGGAGTCAGAAGAAGCTGCAAAACTTGAAATGATCATATATTATTGTAAAACTAGATTAGGTGTCGATTTCGTTGTTAAGCTCTGTGCATTCTATAACGTTAGCAGAAACGACGTTGGCTAATGGTCGCCTTTTTGCTATGTTAAATATTGCAGGCATAAATTCCTAAGTAATTTAAACGGAAATGTATGGAAGACTATACGAGGTCGCTTTTTCTCTCGGAAACTGAAACATTCGGCTTACCACACCAACCACACAACTGCAAAGAAGAAGTTTTAGGATACAAGACTTGCCACGTTTTCTACCTGGAGGTCAACGAAAGAGTCTGTCGAGGAAGCTGGTCCACTGGCTGCAGAAGATATATCAGCTTCAACAAGACACTGGTGCTATGTTCCATGTTACACACCACGGACCAGAAGATTGATCAAAACCATTTGCAGGAGCTGTAAGCGATGCGTTTGTGGCGAGCATACAATCCCTCATTGTCGGCTACAAGCACAAGAAGGCTCAAATAAGATCAGCACATGCACTGAAACGAGAAAGATTGTTTAATTTTTTTTTTTATTTTTGTAAGACTGTGTTACACAGAGAGATATATACAATACTTTTTCGCTGTGATACTTCAAAAAAGGTGTGGTTCTAGTATAATTATATGCACATACAAACAATAAGAAAAAATATAAGAAAAAGAAAGAAATAAGAAAAATAAGAACGTTTTTTTACACATGTATTTTGCAAATCAGCTCGAAGTAAAGCTCTATTGGTTTTACTGTACTTTAAGGTCAATATCCGATTTATCATTTTGATACATTGCCATAGCTTTTCTACAAAAATAACTTGTGACTGAGGGAAGGTTAATAAAAGAGAACATTTTAACTTCCAGTGACATCTTTGGATCTTGCGAAATAGCAATTTCGTTAGACCATATTTGGAAATCGTTATTGTCAGAAATCTCTAGCTATTAACATAGTAGAATTTAATTCTACCGAACGAGCATATTTGAATTTCTGAATTACTTACTTTCTTCCCCGGAGCAACATTATTTTTGCCATTTAAAAAAAAATGTCTCCCTGGAATCTCAATCTTGCCAAGAACAGTAGGTGGCTTTGGAATATCACCCTTAGGATAGTTAATTAAAGACAAATCTCTAGTTATTTAGTTATTCCCCTGTAATTATCATCGTAAAAATCTTTTATCATACGTTTTCCTCCATGGTAATCTTTTACTATATACTGTTACCCACTCAGAACGCGGTTTATTACGAAATGTGTTAGAGGGGATCGAATAAGTAGACAATATAAATACGTTTGAAGCGGGCGTGCTGATGTACCTTGTATAGATGTTTGATTTCTGTCCTCGCTCGCCGATGTGATGGGAAAATGTTTAAAATGTCGGACAAGGTAACAGAAATCTTCTAGCTTTTGTTTTGCTTTTCATTGTACCTGTAGCCAGTTCGAATGCGTTCACTCGGTGTAAACATGCTTATTCAATGGGAGAGGAGCTTATACCAGACAACGTTCTCATGTAGACGTTTATGTGATGTCAAATTGGTAGTCAAATACGCGGTCGGCCTTTGGGCAAACTAAAATGATTAGGTGGTCTACCAACGTCATCTATATCATACCGAAATTAACTGTGGGGTTTGCGTGTTGTATGTATATGCCAGCTATTTCCTTTTATTATAGTTCGTCTACGTTCAGTTCGACAGTAAATAGCTTATGAAAGACGCATGTCTATGAGTACATTCTCCGTCCTCTGAAGTTAATTTGAATGATCTTTAATAGATAAATTATAGATTCTGCAATTAATTTTCACACTATAATATTAAAAAGTGATATTTTTTGGCATAATTAACACACATATTAAAATGTTTTAAAAAAGTGTTATCAAATAATTGTTGCTAAGTAGAAACTATTGCTAATATAATCGAATAGAAAGGGTAGATATTTAAAGGTACTTTTTAGTAAATGTAGTTTAAACCTGGACTTTTTAAGTTCCAAAATGGACAATGTCAAATAATTCATTTTAGTAACTTGGCTATCATTAATTTATTTTAAAATTCTTGAGTAATAGCGAACAAATTGATGTTATCTACACATATTTCTCGAAGACGTTAGATACATACTAACCGACCTATTTTATAACTTAAAATGAAATAGGATCGTCTTTCACCACACCAAATATCCCTATTCTCAAGATGATAACTTTCCCCAAAGGAAGCGCACACCTAGACTTTTGAGTTGTAGTCCAGAAGACTTGCGCCCGTCTTTACTGCTCATAACCTTTTCATTGTTTTGCAGTTTTTTTTAGCAACACGTAAGAGGCGAATCGCCGGAATGCAACACCTCGCACTTCCAGTAATGCGAACTTATCCAGCAAAACGTCCTCATTTAGGCCTTTTTCAGACAAAGCGATTATTTGATTCCCGTACTTGAACAGGTGGTTGTCATGGGGCATACTGATGTAGCAAATGATTGGGAACTACCTGAACCTTTCACACGGAGTCAACTTGTTCGCATTCGGCAGCTTCAATGGCTCTTCATGACAATCAACTAGTTGAGAGTAAACCAGTCAACTTAGTTGAATCAACCAAACCGCCTCGTTTGAAAGCGGCCTTAAGCTTAAATAAATCTGCAGCAGTTGACTTATAATACTTTTAGAAATGTGACTTACGTTAATATAAAGCAATTATGCCTGCTAGAATTTGTATTCTGCTGTAACTTATGTGGATTAGTAACTTTTTGCGGATCTCTCTGGAATTTTGTGAAAAAAATAATATTAAAAAAATTGTGAATGCATAGAACACATGTCTTTCAAATCTTTCAGAATATAAAAGAAGAAAAATGAGTTCCCATTAAAAAGAAAAAAGGTAGAATGTAAGGAAACTGCCGTTATATTAATGAATTGGACATAAATTACCAAAGATTTTTTTTTACTTGGGACGTATTTCCAAGCAATTGGTATTTAATAAGCTAAAAGCAGATTCTCCACCTGTATATTTGTGTTTCGGGTCTAGTATACTTAAATTACATATGAGGATGGATTTACAGCCATAGTAGATGTAACTATTATTTTATTAACTTCTGGTATTTTTTTTAGTCAATAATAAGTGTATTAATATTATCTTTTTTTGTACCGAAACGTAACCTGCATTGTCGTTTGAATTTGATTCCGAGCCATATTCAAACAGAAGAAGATGATATTAATACACTTATTATTGGCTAAAAAAAATACCAGAAGTTAATAATTAAACCATGGATGAAAAAAAAAAGTGAAATCGTTCAAAACATTCACCGAACAATATGAAGACAACATCGCTAAGAAATATAAGATTTGAAAAAGGTTTATAAATAAACCGAAACGTAACCTGCATTGTCTTTTGAATTTGATTCCAGCCATATTCTAACAAAAGAAGATAATATTAATACTATTATTTTATGAACACTCTTGTGTGTAAATCCAGTATACATAATGAGGTAAAAGTTTAATAATATACAAGTTATTGATTTAGAAGGCATAACATGTAGAGCCATCACGGCAACCTACCTACTACTGATAAGAAAATATAAATATAATTACTCATTGGTTAAAAAGAGAAGAGACTTACTATTGTGCATGTTCTGCAGTGGTGAATTTGAGACATATCGCGCATATTTATAAGCTCATAGTTATCTAGCAAAGGGGTATTGTATTTTGGAATATCATTAAACATAGAAGGATAGGTATTTGTAAAGTCAAAGCAGATTTAAGAATAAAAGTTTTTATTTGTCATTAAAAAAATTTTAGCCGGACAATCCATTATAAAAAGAAAACACACAATAATACTTATTTGCTTGACTTTTGCTATATCATTTTTGCCATTATATTTTGCTTAGAGATTGAATTAACAATAAGGATTAAAGTTCCAAGTAGCAATTAACAAAATCCGCTGTTTAATGCCTGTTTATCCACCAGATGGCTTTAGGAAAATTCTGAACTACCACGAACTGTTTTAATTAAATTACCTCGGACCATTAATTAACAATCCAATCGAGTGTCCTCCCAACATATCTCTAGAGCGAATGGCTGTATGCATGTGTGTTTGTTAGTAGGTATATCGAATTTTCGCCCCTTTTCGCGCGACCAAAGTGCGGATAATTTGTTTTTCGCAATTGCGCGCGTCGGCTTGTTAACACGCTGAATCGATAATGATAACGCTCACGCCAGCTATTTGTACCGGCGAAAGTTTGTCGCTCTAGAAATTCGGCGATTCGTTAGGTATACGTGAGGAGCTCCACCGTCACCTCCGCCAAATCGATACCTTATTGGCGAATCGCGAATCGGGCCTACGTCCGCCACAATGCGAACATGCTAAAGTTGTCTTCCGCATTTAAATTGAGTTTCGGAAATTAAAAAAGAGCGGAACAGGATGTAGTCCGTAGAATGATGGTAATCCTCGTTTAATATTTCGTGGAAGCCAAATTGTGAAAAAGTATTGGTGAATATATTAGAAGGGCAAGTGATGTTTGTGATTTTTGTTTGCTTTTCATAAACGTACATATACCGAAAAAATTATAAATTAAATGTGAAATGGCATGGTTGATTCTTGACTTTTAAGGCGGTTTTCATTCAAACGGTGGAATTCGTGTTTTTTAAAATATTAAAAACAAGAACAACACTGAGACAAGGCCACAAGGCCACAAGGCTTGTTTCCACCAAGCGAACTACAATTTATTCTAATTTTTTTTCAACCTGTTTCGAATAGATGATGGTATTAAGATTTTCTTTTATTGTTTTGTTTAACATGAAATTAATGTTTGTAGAGAAAGTAACAAAATACTAATCATTTAATAATAATGGTGTAACAATAAATTATTACTACTTTGAAAGAAGAAAGCGACACCAGTACAGGTATTGAGTTCTCATTTTTATCCAGGTGTTTCGATATAAATTCCGCATTGATTATGTGCGTAGTAAAATGAAAAAAGATTGAAACTAGAAAACAGCACAGCTGTTTCCACTAGGCAGACATGAGTTTACTAGTCAAGTCGATACCTTTTGGTATTACTCCTTTCGATCGACAAACACAACAGAAACAGTCACCTAAAACTCGAATCAAGAAAAAGTCTCTAGAAAAAGCGGTTTTGGTAATTTCGACACAAGTTTCAGTTTTCCGTTTGATGAAAACTTGCCTTTAGGTACTTCTCGTAAAAAGGCACGCTTAATACTTGTAAATTATTGCTTCCTTTAATTTAAATTTTGTTTAGGTGAATACGCTTAATACTTGTAAATTATTGCTTCCTTTAATTTAAATTTTGTTTTTGGTGACTGTTTTATGTTGTATTCCAAAACTTCTTGGTCCTGGAAACTGTAACTGAAATTGAACTTACAGTAATATAATTGTATTCCTCTTTGCTACGAATACTTGAATTGGACATTGGCAAAATGGAGTACTGTATTGTTTGCTGAATATTCGAGGCTCTACTTTCATTCACCAGATGGAAGAGAACGAATATGATTAGATTAGGTTAGGATTGGGGTGGCCTATTGACCTGTTTCATCACGACCTTTTCAGATCTATTGTGATCCCCTCCTTTTTCCCAGAGGACGCTCTCTAATTTGCCGTTTTAAGTTAGGCTAATCATTTTGAGAGCGGCTTCTCGGTGTAGCGCCCATTACTGGAAACCTTGTCCTTGCCAGGTCTTCACATTGGCACAGCACATGAACTGGTCTTTCTTCCTCCTCTTGGCAGAATCTGCAGGTGTAATACGATTTCTTAACCGTTGGAAAGCCTGATCAAAATAGGTAAGCAGTTGTTCCAGGCTTTATAAGGAACCTTACAATGTATTTTCAATGGAAGTGAAATAGCATCCTTGAGATTGGTAAAAATATTTTAATTCGAATGTGATTATATTTGGCTATGTTTAATTTGGGATTATTATTGGAGATCTTAATAATGTCTCGCCAAGATTGTTAACATGACGTAATTTCTTGTAAATCACCTCGACAATAATGTCATCTTCAAACGAGCCATCATAAGAGCCTCAGTTAAAAATCATTGACTCGTAGAGGTGGGTTTTGTAAAAATAATAGGGTTACCCTACCAATTGCGCAGTACTTTTGGGTACAATTGGGAATAATCGGTATTCGATGAAGTACGAATCACTTTATTATCCAAAAGAGATTGGCATTTTCAATTTCAGTTTCCATGGTAAATTACAAATGTTATGAAATGAATTAGAAGTATCCAAAACAGAATTAATAGATAATATCATCTACATGCTTAAAACATCACCAAGAAGATGATATATTATGATCAAAGCTAATATTGGACTCATAGTGGACTCCATCGGTATACCATATATTTGCAAGTAGGAATGGTTATTAAAAGAGTAGTGTGAGTTGTCAAAAATAATATCAATTTGTTTGGAAAAAGGTTTTCATAGATCATTATTGGCAGAGATAAGTTATTCCTTTTCTATGATAACATGTAACATCAACTTTAAGGGTTTATTGGTGACCAAAGATCACCTAACAAGATCAATAGATATGCATTATAGTCTATCCTGCCTGGCAAAGGGCTGATCAAAATGTTGGATAACAGTTTCGATAAGTTATAGGTAACAGAATAAATAACACTGATTAATGTATTCAAAGGGGTATCCGGTTTATGTATCTTTGGGAGTTGGGAGGTAATGTTTAATTTAGGAGGTGTGAGAATGCTGCATAACATACCTTTGAATCTATTTATCAGGTAGATTATAAGTAGTATATTACGGATCAACTCATCGGAAGATTTTTGAACTGTTCATTTGTGTTACTATGTAATATTTTGTATTCTGATTTCTCTAGTAAGATGTTGATGTTCTGTATACAGGTGGCCCACCACATTTGTGTCGGTCAATATACGAAAAGTGGTAACATATTTTCACTTTTTTTTTTTTTGTTAAAGGTTATACAGGTTCAGAAAGACCACATTTCAAAATTATGTTGAATTAGACAGGGTGACTCAAAGAAAAGTTACACACCAAAGTTGTGAAAAATTAAATGGAACAGCCTGTATATTAAGGCATATTTTGATAGTACAGACTAAATAAAGGCAAGTTAGTGTTAGGTTTTTATAGCTAACTCAACTCGTTTACCAGATAGTTAACTATTCTTCAAAATGTAGATTAAAATTTAAGAGGCATGCTTGTCATGCATGTTTAAGCTAGATATTTTAAACTGTATTTATTTTTGAACTAAAGCTAAAGACTTGATAATAAAATAAAAATAATGCAAACAAATTACACAGGGTGAACAAAAACATACTTTTAATTTTCGCTATCTTTAAAGGCAAGTACCTTTCTTATTTTAAATGGAACACCTTATTTAGATTCTAATTTTAACGGTCTTTAAGATTGTTATAATGCTTACTATACCTATCTCTTATAGTTTCTTAGTAATTTAGCAATTTCTTTTCTAAATATTAATTCCTAGCCATTATTTTTTTTTGAAGTAGACTTGGACAAAACTGCTGTTATTATTCAACATAGATAGACGATATTCATTTCAGCCTAACTCTTCAACTGGCTTTTCCTACGTACTAATTAAAAGTTATAACTAAGTAAACCTCAGAAATATACTTTATTGAAACGGATAAACTGATATGTTAAAAACTGCTAATGCTTTAGAAAGTGTTCAAAATGTTGGCTGTATATAGTCCATCTTATTAAGAACAACAGTACGACTAGCTTTATCCGCCTGCATCAGGCATATTTTTAGACGATCAGTTCAAGAAACCTTTAGCTTTGTAAAAGAAGTTTGTGATAAATTGATGGGGTCACCCACAAGGGTTAGACTGATCGATGACAAATAGTTATTTCCACATACGTGCTTAATATGATTTTGTCTGAAATGGTTATGACTTGCAACAAGTAGAAAAGCTTGCGGCTTTTTAATATAATATGCGGTGAAATGATATAAGGGCTATTTCTTTTAGTGAGTGGTATAAATATAACATTTAAATGACATTCACAATGTGCGAACGGATGAAGACCTATCATAAGAGCGCAATGCATCATAAACAGCACAATGGGAGGGTTAACGTGGATTCTTTTTTTAACAATATCATGTTGCGATTGCAACGTGATTACTACTACCTACGGATTAATTAGCCTAAATATTGAAGCTTTGGTTTTTTTCTAGCACACCTCTCGATATAGATATTATTGATAAGATCTGGGGTTATTAATAAGTACCTGAATTTAATGGTGTTTTCAAGTAATATAACAATAAGAATACTAGCCTAAAATAATTGTGCAAATATTGCGGAAAATTTTATATTTTATGCAATATTGCTAAATATTACACATTTAATATCGTTAGCTTCGAACACTATTGGGATGATTGCAGTCCCGTTTATTTTGATGTTCTTGATGCGGTTGAATCTAGTTAACATTCTCTCCGCCGGAGCGATCGATTAGTTGTTCAAATATTGACTGACCGTAGACTCTTTAGATATAAAACAGTGAAAATTAATGAGGCTATTCCTATGCCAGTCGATACCGTTGTACGTTACCCAGAGCCATTTCGATCAAAAGGTTGGAGCCCCGCATGTTTACAATATATTATTATACCCTACTGATTGTGAGTTTTGGACCGAATTGTGTAAAGATACTCAGTAAACACCGATACGAATTAATATTTATATTTATCTGGAAATTGTGTTATAGTCCCTTTATAATCGTCGCTGCCAAATCTTTTGAAATAATTTAGACGAATATGTTTGCGTTATTGGAATTGAATGAGATATTTACAATTAATATTCACACTTTTCGCAGAAAAAGATGTATTGTACTCCATTCCAAATAACTTTATAGAAAAAAATATATTTGTTAACTTGAGTCTTTTTCTCTTTACTGCTCACATCATGCTATCTTACAAAATAAAGTGGATAAAAATAATATAATAATAAATTTTGATTAAAAACATGCGTAGCACATAACTAATTACAATTTAAACGTGTATTTCCTGTAGGTAGCACAAGCAGAATTTTTAACTTTTGAAAGTAGGTTGTTTAGGAATTGTTTGACTTTTTGTGAGATTTGCTCTACATGAAGGAATATACTTTGAAAACACTCAGCTTCTCAGTTTTTGTATTTTACCCTAAAACTGCTTTTATCTAACCATATCAATCATTCTGATACTCTTACTTAAAATAACCTTTTGGGTTTATCATTGTTTTGTCTGAAATTGTTTATACCTGACGTCCGGAGTTTTGCAGTCACAGAGGATGTAATATGCGGTGTCTGTTATTTTTTTAAATTTTTTGTGTGGCATTTTACTTTTTACCAAATTTCAAAAATAAGTCCAGTCCCAAGAATCGAAGATCGGCTATTGAGAGTAGAAAGACAGTTAGATAGCCGTTGCATATGGACTTCGGTTTAGACATTCTCCCACAATAAAAATTGTGTTTAAGAATATTTAATATTTATTAATTATAGTAATAAAGTGTAGTATTATTCCAGGATGACATCGCGGCCAAATTAATAACTACAGTATTTCAAAACCAACTACCGTCTATATCTTTCTTACGGCAATATTATGGAAATGAAATAAGAAATATAATAAGGGAGTTATTCCTGAAGAAAATCATAATAATAGCGTTTTAAGTAAAAAAACAAGCCATTTGCTAAAGTAAATAAACAAAGAAAATAAAAATTGCGTTTCCCATTCTTCTCAGAGGAGGGGCAATAAAAGCAAATCATTTGACGACGACTTAGGACAAGATATTCCCCCTTATGTTGTATCATTTAAGTTATTAGTAACGTGTACATTATCAACAAATATAACGTATTTAAGTTATTTCAGTCTGAAGTGCTATGCTGTATGCAATAAGTGTACGCTATTTACACTACGTTATACTGAATAAAATAACGTCATACGATCCCTTGCAGTTATACGAATAACAGGAATGTTATGAACAAAAGTGAGGTTAAGGTTTGCTCAATTGTCCATGGAAACGAGTTGATTTTTGAAAATGAATAATGATTTCAAGAATTTGTTGGCTTTTGGTTCATTAGAACATTTTTTAGCTGTTAATAATAACACTAACTGTGAAATAGGCAATCAAAAGGTACATGAATCAAAAACGTTATTTGTGTTTTTCTAGAACTAATTCTGTAATTGAAACAGACCTGACAAAATCATTTGAACTACTTCTTAACCTTTTCGTAAAATTATTTATAGGAAGGTTGTCTTAGGATACGGTGCTCCCATAACAAATACAAACATTGATTCAGTAATAAAGACAAACAGTAATAGCACTTAAAAGTAGAATATCTGTTCAAGCATGAAAATACTAAATTTAGTGCACTTGCAAGTCAAATTTAGAAAGAATTTAAGAAGAAAGCATTGTTATTAAGGAAAGATGTGGAACTTTACATAAAAGTATTCGAAATGTCTGTCATAAATGTAGGTATATATTACACACACTACAAACTTGTTTTTAATACACACAAAAAGTAAATACACAAAAAAGTTTTTTTTATTCAGTTTTGACTATGTAGGAATACTAGCTTTTAAAAGGGAGGTGACGTATGACGCCTTGTATATGCCCCAAGATGTAAGATGTTTAAATTTGCCAAACGTCTCCCGTTCTTTGCTAGCACTTTTCCGCTGTTCCAATCCAAGCCCCTCTCTTCCAAGCACTAACAGATCACGCTGTTCCACTTTTACAAGATTTCCCTCTTATGATCTTCCTCTGCGGCTATGTTTGCCTCTGGTCTTTCAGTCGAATTGAGTGTCCAAACCACTTTAGTTGTTTCTCTAAACTGCTTTGGATCGGTTTTAAATCTGTTCTTAATACCTCGCTTCGAACTCTGTTTCTCCTTGCGTTGCCTCGGAAAAAGGCGATAATAAAGAAAAACACTTCACTTATTAATTTTAACCGGGTTTTACCTCATAGCATCGACCATACATTCAATATAACCTAACACACATCTTCTATGTGACTATTTAGGGGTTTGCGTAAAAAAGTATCGTTTATTTAACATACTGAATTGGCGGAAATTAATTTATTAATAACATCCTTGACAGCGTTTTATTACAACAAATATTTAGGGTTTCTTTAATTTCGACATTTTTTTTTCTGTTATTAATTCGCCTTCCCTGGGTAATTAAGGTTTAATTCTGTAGATGGTGCTCGTTTGCGATGTATTATATTATTTTTAATTTAATTGCTTTTTTGGATATTTGTATCGTGAAATGATCAAAATTTATAAGTAATAAAAGCGACAATTCATGTTTCTTTTAATATTTTGTTCTTTATGTTCACTTTTCGAGTGAATTTGTATAATGTATTTTCTTCAAAATGTCATTGTCAACAACGTCACTGCCATATTAATCGCTACGCTTGCGCCGCAATTATTCTTTCTAATTGGCAGAATCACGCATAAAGCGGTCTCTGTTGTTAGAGGTTTCTCGCCTCTATACTTTTTTCGTCTAACGTTTTAATTTTAACACGTCGGATAACTACAATATATGGAAATGCATTGCAACCGTTATGATGGCTCTTGCATGCTACACATTATGTTATTTTCAAAGTTTTACGTTATTTTAACGTCAATGATACAACATAATGGCGGTTATCTACCAGTTGGTAGGTAAATTTTTAAGGTATTGGTGGTCCAATACCTAAAAAATGTGAATTTTATTCAGAAAAAAAACTTTTTTTTTGTTTGAACAGAAACTGTTACTATACATTGTGGGAAGGTTAGTTGTGTTGCTACTAACTATATTTTTGACGTAAATACTCAGAAAATAGTGCAGTAGGTTATGATACTCCGTGAAAAATTCCCCTGTATTGATTCTCTGATTTGACCCATTTATAGGGAAGTGTATATTGCATAGATCCAAACTTGGATAAAATCAACATAATATCGAAGGTTTGTCCTTTACTAAAGTTGTTGAAATGTGAAATAGATTTGACATTGTACGCCACTTAGTTGTCATAATATGACATTCATCAGGTATCACCTATATCATGCTTAATGTGTTTTCTTGACTTTTAAAAAATCGGACAAAAACAAAAGCAAGAGCAGAATTTTAGCACATGTATATGGCAGGAAATTCAATTTACCCGTATGACAGATAGGACAACCTTAATGCTACTTATTCAAAATATCTTGTTATATATGGCAATAGGTGATATGTATAAATTTATGTTATAGTTATGTACTTAGAATGACAACTATTATAGATGACAGCATTCATCCATTTCAATCATTAAGTTAGGGTGGACACCTAAATAAAATCCGGGCACTTGAGCTACGTGCTCGTTGTACCATCCCTATTAAGTCTCTTATTTCCACTCGAGCAGCTTAGTGTTCTCTATAAAGCCCAGTATCTTGCCCAGTGGAAACTTGAGAACCTTCGAGGGCTCCAACAGATCTCTCCCGAAATATTTTTGCCTGAGTACTTTCAATTCCTCACATGTGCAGATTACATGTAAACTCATTTCTCCCTGTAGTTCGCATCTACTGCACCACGGTTTGCTTATTCGGCCTGTGTTGTATAGATGCATTTTCAGGGGACAGCGTCCAGTTACCAGTCCAGTAATGGTTTTAGCTTCTTTCTTGCTGCGCCTGAGTAGGTTATCAGAAAATCTAACATCGCCATTCCCTATTAGCGCTTTGGTATGGAATTGACCTTCAGTCGACTTCCATTTCTTTGTGCTTTCTTTATCTAACCAGGTCCAGATCTCCCTTCTTGCGGAATCCTTAGTATTCCCACATACGGGCTCTGGACGCCATGTTAGGCATTATTATTCTTACTATTATTACTATTACTATTATTATTATTATTGTTATTATATTGTTATATAGCTACAATTAACAACTAAGTCAAAAACAACAACTAAGCCGTAGGACACCACATCACACTTAACCTTCCACAAAACTATTGCTATCTCTTGCTGTCACGAAACGATATGAGAGACGGCAATAGATTCAGGTAGGTACACATCGAATGACATCTTACGACTTTTTGTAATCTTCTGGTTTTATTATTATTATAAAGTAAATGAGAGTTATTCAGATGCACAACCTCATAATTAATTGCAATTAATATCTATTATTATTATTATTATTTCTTTACATTACACATAACATTTAGAATACTGATATTTACCTAACAAACCTAAAATAACCCTTAAACATATATAAAATATAATCAAAACAACGTCATAATCTACTTACGTTTTTACAATGATACCTGCTTCCAAAATCCAATTTTATAGTTAGTAATTATTGTTGATTCCGAATTATTACAAATCGAAAAAAAAATACTCAGGCCTCAAAACAGTACACTAAGTATCAATATAACATAATTGTGTTCAAAACAAATGTTTAGAAGGCTGAACAATGAAAATATTGTCCACTATTAAGAAAGTTCGCGTTTTCGCGGTTTTAGACCACTGTGCAACGCTTGTTTTGCTAGTATGGGATAGTGGGTTTCACCACTTTACTCAATCTTGTCCCACTTTTCTCTAAAATCAGGACTATTAATATAACTATACATATTTCAATGACAACAGTAAAATAGTCTGCTCAAAATAGAGCTATGAAAAAATATGTATTTTAATGTTACAGAACTTTCAGCTTGGTAGCTCTGTCAGCTTATCATAGGCAGGCATAAATAACAAATGCAAACCGAGATATAAAATCTCAGTTAATTTATAATTATGCCGCATAATATAGTTCTCATTTTTAAGTTTGGTATTTTTCAGCAAAATTTCGGCGATAGGCGACGTACTATGCTGATATAAATGGTATTTTAAATAATACTGGCGATAAAGTACCAACGTGCAGTGCTTTCGAACTGTAGATTTAAACTTTTTTCATGCTCATTTCTCTGTTCGACGTTCAGACCTTTCACACAGACGGAAATATTAACAGAAGCTACACGAGATTAAGCAGTAACGCCGTACATGTGCAGCATTTCACTTCATTTAGTAATTCGTTAATATTCTCGGCACTCGATCGTCCAAAACGAGTAATAATGACCGTCATTCAGGCTGAGGTTCGGCTCCGCTTCCCCGAACCGCCATCAAACCTCAATTACACTCCATAAATCATTTTTCCACTTTCGCGGAGATTCCCGCGCGCCGTTTTAAAACCGGATGGGCGGCGCGGCGCTCGCCTCTCTAACCTACGTTAAAAACGAGGAGCGAAACGCCGGGAAAAAATCATAAATTATCCCACCCGCTTAGTAACGAATCTTTAATGGACGCGATCGGAAATCGCGCGTCCCCGCAGAATTGATTATTCATAGATTTTTTTTTATGCGGGTAAATAGAGTTTGTTACTACCGCTCCCTCCTGTCGACAAAATCGCAATTAATTCTATATTCTTCTTTCCTACTGGTTTTTCCCGGTAATATTTCTCCGGGGTGCAAATGGAAAATCAATGGGTCGTTTAAGAGTTGAAACAAATAAGCGAGAGGAGTGAGCTTCGAGTATCTTATTACTTAATCTAGGATCGTTATTTTTTAAGTGAAATAAGTGCAGGCCAGTCGTATTAAAGTGTTGGATTCGGGTCTCTAACTGACAAGGAAATAAGACAAGAAGGTGGGAGGGCAGTTTCAGGGCGGGAAAAAAATCTCATCCGCGTCAGTTTGATATATTTATAGAACGCGCATTTAGTGATATACAGGCTGTTCAAAGTTATTACCGCTTGCTAACTTTGTTAATATTGCAGCTACGATGCTGGTTTTTTACGCTGATTACACGATGTAACAATTCCTATTTATTTTTTTTGTCTTTCGGTTGTAAGTCACTTCCTATTTTCTTATGTTAGGAAAGTATGAAAGGAGTCGATTATTCTCTACAAACTTTGCTTTTGTGGCCAAGATAGTGATATTTTAACATTTACAACCGAACCCATACTGAGAACTACATATTATGTCGTCATCGTAAAGCCGACGTAGAGTACGAGAACTAAAGTCATCACTGACGGGGGTGAATTCATTTACGATAGAAATTACAATAAATAATTCTGTCAAAGTGATAAAAACCTGCATCTTCGGTTTTAGATTTAGTGGTTTTTTGGAAAATAGTATTGTAGTATTGTGGATCCTTTCACTGTACTTCGTACTGGCAAAAATACACATGCTGTCACGTATCCGAATCCTTTTTCATCTATGGCCCCAGTATTACACGGCCCTCAGCTTCCAATACCTACTCCTCCTTAGACAGATCAGGGGTCTTCTATCAACAGCAGTGAGTCGGAGAGTGAAGAAAATATCGTAGAACGAGTTGACGATTTCATATGTGGAAATGATGAGAGAGATCCATACTACCCCAACCAAAAAGACATCAATGACTTAGTGCGATCTTCTATTCCCCAAGTATAACGCCAAGCTTTTGACCTCTAGGCTGAAGCAGTGTAGCAGTTATAGGTTAGAGAAAACATCACCAAACCTTTTCTAGCTTCTCACCTATCAAGATGGGCTCTGCTTTTGCCACGATGTGGCTGGTCTATTTGAGGCAATTGAAATCGTCTGTAATCCGAATGAGTGGTGCTTTTTCATTGACAGCTCTTCAAGGAGTCTTCAAAGCAGTACTACTTGTAATGGTAATAAGTAAGCATCTCTTCGCCTGGGTCATTCGGTGCACCTCAAAGAGGATTACTTTAACATCAAGCACTTGCTGAAACTTTTGAAGTATGATAAGTATGGGAGGAAGGTCGCCGACGACTTCAAAATGGTGGCATTCCTCATGGGTCTGCGAGGTGGTTTTACCAAATTTCCGTGTATCTTTGCGACTGGCCACAGAGGACAGAGGTTTCTATAGGGAAAAGCAATGGTAGATCCCTGAAAGTGCTGATGCAACCACTGCACATAAAGTTGGGGCTTATAAAACAATTTGTGGGAGCTCTAGATACGGAGTCAGCAGCCTTAAAGCGCCTTGAAAACTTATTTCATAAGCTCTCTGAGGCAAACGTCAAAGCAGGTGTCTTCGTCGGACCTCAAATTATGAAGATCCTCGACTGCAATGACTTCCCTAAGAAGCTCACTCGTAAGGAAAAAGCGGCCTGGAAAAGCTTTGTTGCAGTTTTTCAGAGTTTCTTGCGCAATAACAGGGCCGAAAACTATGTCGAGCTGGTTGCCAATCTAGTAAGAAACCACGGAAAAATGAATTGCAGGATCTCCCTCAAAGTTCACATGCTGGGTGGTCATCTTGATAAGTTCAAGGATTCCATCAAGATATACTTGATGATTCACTCATCTTGTGTAATTCTGTAAATCTATTCTTTGATTTCTACTTTGTGTTTTGGAACATTTAGGGATTTTAAGTAGTTTTTTTTTGTAATGGAGCTTTTTGATGTCTTTAAAGATAAGGGTGTTCTATTCTAAAGACAATTTATTATAACATAAAATAATATGTTTCTTAAGAAGCATCAACTTTTATTTTATATAGTTTTTTTTTTGTAAATTCAACAATATTTTTTCCCATTTGTCTCATACTTAAGTGAACATACGATATACATATGAGGGTATATTTCAAATTTTCGTTGTCCTAGTCACAAAAGCAAAGTTAGCGAAGAATAAAAGTATTTTTCTATTGTTCTGAAGCATACATAAGTTGAAAATAACGCTTACTATTCAAGGACAAAAAATGTGTGCGTAGTGTTACAATCGTGTAATCAGAAAAAGAATTGAAAATCGGGTTTACGAGATATAATAGATAACTTTGTTTTTTAAATGGATCACCTTGTATATTTTGTCACCAGTTGATACAAAATCAGATTCTGCATGCAATATTGTTATAATAGTATAACCTTAAAATGAAAAACAAACGAGCTACGACTCATATGATGATGGATTCTATATAACAGCCAAAACATTTGTTGTTTGCTAACTTAAGGTCTTTGTTTTAAAAGCCAAAAAGAAAATCCAAGAGTATACAAAAATTTACTGATAACAATTACAAAAAGCAATAAATTTTAATAAGTGTTCGACTACATTTCTATTTTCTGATATGCATTTCCTATACTGTCTATTTACTGCCTTGCTGATTGAGAAATTACACGCCGATCTATGTTACTCATTGTAACGAGCTCCGCAGAACTGTTAAAATTGTTTCGTTATGTTTTAAAACTAAGCAACCAAAGTTTGCTTCGATTTCTACTTTGTCAAACAATAAGGTTTTGGTTGTTATATCAAATCCGCATTATAATAGTCGTAGCTTTTTTGTTTTTCGCTTTAGGGTCATACTATTATAACAATATTGTGTACACACCTAGTTTTCTACCAATTGGTGACACAATATATGCCGGGTGATCCATTTAAAAAAAGGCAAACTTATTTATTATATCTCGTAAACGCAATTTTTAATTTTTTTTTCTGGTTACATTGTTGTAATCAGCGTAAAAAGTCCTATATCTTTGATAATTTAACCAACATCGTAGCTGCAATATTAGTAAGGTTAGTAATAGTGCACTGATAAGTTTGAACATCCTGTACAATTTTATTTTTTTTTATTTGCATAAATTGCAAAAATCTGAAATTCATCGAAATTTTAAGGACAAATTTCACTCCTGAAATGTGAGCCTCCGCCCAAATCGAAACAACTGTGCCATTTCCCAGAAATCAACTAAAAATGCAATATACAGATTTGGAATCATGTTTACAACAAAATAGACATTAATTAAGTAATTCATTAAGGCATGTGACATATTGGATCACAATCTGTTATCTAAAAAAATGGAATACTGCGGCTTTCGTGGCGTCGCCTTCGATTTGTTCAAATCATATCTTTCCGACAGATATCATGCAACTGCTGCGGTTGGGAATATGGACTCATCCAGAAGAGATCGTGTTTTGAGCCCACCCGGAATTGTTAATGGCGTTCTGCAGGACTTCATACTCGGCCCAACCCTATTTTTGCTGTATGTTAATAATTTGTCGACACCCCTAGAGCATTGTGTTACGTCCCTATATGCAGATGGCACAATTTGGGTTGTGTCCTCTGCATCAATTTTTTATGTATGTGCTCAAACAAACGATACAATATGTAATATGTCCACGTGATGTGCAAGTAATTATTTAATATTTAACTCTAAAAAAATAGTTTAATTAATTCTTCTAAAAACTGTAATAACTACAGCCTCTAGGTGAAATTAAGTAGCAAATCAATATCTCAAATCGAATCCACAAGGTTTTTGGGATTAATAGTAGGTAAAAATTTGAAGTGGGATGCGCATTGTTTGGAACTTCATAAAAGGCTTCTCTCCTATATGGAATAAATATTTGTTAAATATGTCACCATGATTTGTCTGAAAACTGAAAACAACTGCTCAGGTTGAGTCACGTCTGCGTTATGCTATAATTTTCTGTGGTTCATTCATCACTTTAACAGCGTGGTCCGCACAATACCCCACGTCGGGATATGTTTCGTGAACTTAAAATTTTAACTTTGTCTAGTTCCTATATATATTTATATATGAATTAATAATATATTTGTCAGTTAATGATGAAATCTTCAGTAACAAAGACTTTTATAGCAATATGCAGAGTCGATTTTTTAATACCCATTCTGTTCCTAAGCACTGTTCTAAGTTTTTTGAGAACGGTCCCAGATATATAGCAATTGCTTTTAATGCATTGCCCACTCACCTTAAGATATTTCTCAGGATATCACTATTTTAAAACATAAACTGAAAGAATTTCCGCTAGAGAAAGCCGTCTGTAAATAATATGTATTTGTGTAGTGTTGTTTTTTTCTACATTTGTTCATGATTTTAACAATTGACTATTTATTGGCGATATATATTTATCGAAATAGTTAGTGAAACGATGAAATGAATCAAGGAATTCCGAAAATGTTTATTTCCTTCCCCCGGGAGATTACTACAATTAAAGTCGAGTATGGGTGTGTATCCTGCCAATCATTATCGAGTTTATCCTCAAATGCTTTTTTAACTACGCTAGCCAAATTAGGCCATATCTAATAATCGCATTATCTGCCTTAGACACCGTCTCTTTCGCTCATTGATCCGCCTTCTCGTTATCGATTGTACCTACGTGAGCCCTAGTCCAAAAAAGTTTTATGCGGGGTAATACAGGAAATTTCCATACAACTCAAATAACTATGCCTCCCAAATCTTACAAACTGTTTCCCTTTGTTGATAGATTCCCTCAGTGGGAGGGCTGAAAAAAACGAGGGCACACTCCTAATTGGATGAGGAAAAAGATTTAAAAAAGAACTTGAGAGAAGAAACTAAAAACTAAAACGACTCTAAACGATGAATTATAATAGATGACGATTAAAACAAAACCCCAAAATAAAAACGACATAAAAGAAAGATTGCATAGAAGGAATCTGCTAAGCTATAGTTCGGCAAAAAGCCAATAGATGACATTACTGGTTGGATTAGATTAGAGTACTGGTACTAACGATTGAAATAAAATGAATAAAAAAAATGAAAGAAATGCAATATAGAATACTCTGGATAGCATTTATTAGACTTAAAAAGAAAATGCAGGCAGATTAAGTATACTTGAATGAGTAATATTGCTTTACTTAAATTTTATCAGAGTTAATTACTGTAGTATATTTCTTAGTACCTATACGTCGTAGTATCATATAGTTTTTGTATGGTATACTTTTTATACTGTGTTTGTACCTTGGTGAACATTCGTACATTAAACGGCAAAGTATACGCACGTATATAGTGTTTCTCCTACCACTGGTCAAATATCGTTCAGTTACTATGTATTCCAGCGTTTCATACAGAAATATAATGTCCAAGTTACTAAATTTGCAATTAGCTACATTTACACAAATTAATCACAACGTAACTGGTTCCCTTTTCATCGCCCTATTTTCCCGAGGAAAAGTTTCCAACACAACGCAAATAGAGTCATGTAACGGAAACAATTTGACCTAAAATATTGCTCAAGTAAGTCTAGCATGCACCTGACGTGCTATTCAGCTATTCGCTGCTACTAATCTGATTATAAATTGAGTACGAGAACGAAGTGAAAAGCGAAAATATCCGCGACTGTTTGCGAGTTTAAATTAAGTATGTCTTATTTAAAAAGCGGAATTATCTTCCACGTCATAATAATTTATTTTATCGAGAGAAATATATCCGGGGCTTACTTCGCACATACATTTCCAATTTTTCCGGTAAGATCCACCCGCCTCATTACATAAACATGAAAACGTATAAATCTATGCATTAATTTTTTTCCTCCACGTGCGGGTGGCAGTACGAGGCCCTTATATTGCAGCAAATCGCCGCAGAAAGCGAAGAGGGTTTTTTCGTTTTTCGTTTTTATGCGAATACGTATTCTCCGCGAGCCGAAATACACCTTAAATAATCGCCGACGCAAACAGATTCAAGATCAGAGGACGCCGGTAACGAACCTGAGGATTATTTGACTCGGCTAATGCTATCCCATTTTCGCGGACATAATGGATTCATATTTTATTCATAATTCCCGTTGAAACAGTCGCGCTTGCTATCGCCCGAGCCAGAACGAGAAAGGACGGTAAGCGGCGAATGGTGGGAAGGGGGATGAGCACGCGAAACGGAATGGAAACCATTCGTCCTCGATCAGCCGCGTTCTTCAATTCTCTGGGCGGATTCCAAATTTGCATATTAAGTTTTTGCGAATGCTCTCCTCTCGTAGCATTCTTTTTCTCCGGTCTTCTTCGATGATGTTGTTCGGAAACCATTTACATATAGTCCGTTGTCAGCACTACAGATGATGTTTCGTCGTTAGGTTTTTGAGTAGTTTAAATCCACTAGGTTTGTTAACGCTGATTACGTTGTTCCCCTCGTTTATTTTAATTATCGTGAGCAATTAAGCAGCATTATGATTCCGAAGTATTTTCATATTAAAATCTGTTACGGCTTTTCCTCGAGGTTCTCAGGAAAGGAGATATTCATACATATTTATCATTCTATCCGTGATTGCATATTTTCGATTGGCATTTTTAACAAAATCCAAAAGTTAAATGAAAGCAATTTTCTACAAAAAAATGTGTACTGGCATTTCCAGGTTTGCGAGCAGATACCCTCGAAACTAGCTTGGGATTGCCTGGAAATCCTAAAAGTACACCATCAACTTATTTTGGTGTAGGTACCCGGTCGTAACAGCATAGCAGGCAACGAACTTGCAAATGAGCTAGCAAGAAAGGGCTCTGAAATATATTCATAGGACCAGAACCGGGTCTGAGAACAACTAAAGCTGCGGCACGTGGTGCAATGGCTGAGTGGATCGTAAGAAAACACTAGGCTCACTGGAACAGCGTAGAAGAACAGACACACTGCAAATGGGTGTTGAAGTAACCATCTCGACATGTACACGAAAGTTATTTACGCCTTGCTAGTCTGGTGGCATAAAGCAAATCTAGGCTATGCTATAAGTGCGCTTACAAGGGAACCTCGCGAACTGTAAATAGCAGATTTTGATGAAACTTTGTCAGTTTGTAGACTCCATGGAGTGTTACTTAAAGACGCTTTCCGTTGCTGCGGAACTTCAACATTAGAGGGTGCAATTCACCCTTGCAATTTATCCCAAATTTGTTTTTTCTAAATAACTTTTAAACGGTAAGAGATAAAAAAAAAGGTTTCAATGGTGGACTTGTACCGTTTAGTTAGCCCTTTAGATTGGTATAGATATTTATATACAGGGTGTTCCAATAAACGTGGAATGACGTATGCTGTGCTTATTTTATCATATTTCAGAAATCGGTTTCAATGGCCTTTTTTGTGTGCCTCGGTGTTTCAGTTCATATAGTTTTGCAGTGACAGTAGGCTCACATGGTTCATATCAATCAAGCAAATATTATTCATCTGTTAATACTTTCATATAATTATAATGAAATTTATTCATTATAATGAAAACACAAAATAATCCGAGTGAAATAGAATTGCATGATGCGGTGAGAACTCTAATCGATATAAGTGCTCGCGAAAGAACTTTCGCAGTAGAAACAATAGAAGCATTAGAATTTGAAGATATGTATCGTTCTTGAGTTATTAAAATAGCAGTTGAAGGCGAGCCTTTATCGTTCTACGATTTAGAAAATCCTGAAGAAGAGTATGAGGAAACATGCACTTTGGAAGATGATAATATTACTCCAGATTACAAAGAAGAGCTGTTGAGTTTTGGACTGATTCGAAATCAAAGCGACGATCGTTAAGTTCTGTAAAAAGCAAATTTAGGAAAGTAACATCGGTTCAGCAGCTGTACAGATGGGAAAAATACATAGAAAGGGGTGGAAGGAATAGGGATAAATGGCTGGAAATTACAAAACACGTATTATGTAAATTTTCATCAGCTATGGATAAAAACGTTATAGTACACGATATAGACCTGCGGTAGTGGGCGCTAGAAGCAAGCGCAATCATTGGGCTGGAAAATTTCAGAGCATCTAAAACCTGGATTTTTCAATTTAAAAGAAACAATAAAATTATCTCTAGAAGGATAACTAAATATGTGGGCCGAACTTATGGACAGGAGAAAGAGAAACTGGAAGCGATGGCTACAAACTTTGTCAATTCTGTAAAACCGTACATCGAAGCATGTGGAGCAGGAAATGTCTATAATGCAGACGAAAGTGGATTTAATTTGGAATTGCAATCTGGTCGTACCTTAAGTTACGTTGGAGGCAAAGCTGTTGCAAGCACTGTGCATTCTGTATCGGCTTTATTATTCTGTATGTGCCAAGTTATTCTGGCCAATTGTCCCGGACAAAATAAAAATATCTGCAAGTGAGACGTTCGCTACTTACATCTCTCAAAAAATAGTAGAAGCAAGCAATTAGTGTACTATGTGACCTTATTGTTTTTATCTGCCTGCTGTCAGGAATAATCTTACCTACATCCAAACGCGTATAACTCGAAAACTATCACATATAACCATTTAGCGCTTGGTATAAGTTTACACTGATTTTCGACATAGAATGCAGCCACATAACAGTATACAGAGTATCTCCTTAGAATAAGGAAATATGCTAAAATTTATATTTTTGTGGACACTCTGTATAACTTTTTAAATTACGTTTCTATAGACTATTTGATCAGAAAAAAGGCCATTATAACCGATTTCTGAAATTCGATAACATAAGCACAATATACGTCATTCCACGTTTATTGGAACACCGTCCGCCATTGAAACTTTTTTTCTATCTCTTACCGTTTAAAAGTTATTCAGAAAAAAAAAAAAAATTTGTGCCAAATTGCAAGGGTGAATTGCACCCCCTAAAGTTGAAGTTCCACAGCAACGGACAGCGTCCTTGAGTAGCACGCCATGGAGTCTACAAACTGACAAAGTTTCATCAAAATCTGCGATTTACAGTTCGCGAGGTTCCCTTGTTAGTAAAGTACAAAGGATTGCCTGTTTGGGCATCACGGGAGCCATGTCATCGACGCCAACGGCTGCTATGGAGACCATTCCTGCGGTAGCCCCGCTGCAGTTGGTGTTGTGGCCTGAAGCAACCCTAGAGACTTACAGAGCAAAATGCAATGGATTGCAAGGGCTTCTCCGGCAAAGTCGGAGACCACACCATGATGCATGAGACTCCATAGCATGCCCAAAGGGTAGTTTAAGATAAGAGGGAGAAATAGTTTTTTTTTTAAAAAAAAAGCTGTAATACTCAGTAACAATCAACAGTAAGCGCTACAGGTGCATGCTAAACTATTGTTTTTCGCACGAAATCAAAGATATTGAAGTTGAGGATATGTGATCCCAACAAGATTGGCTATACATCGCGTGCAACATTAGATGTTTTGCGTGGAAAGTTTAGAGGTCACATTATTTCATGTGGTGGTTATGTCAACTCGTCATCAAGATCATGAGATTTAACACCATTCGCTTTTTTTGCGGTTTTTTTCTTAAAGAATCGAGTCGCCAACAATCCTACCTAAGAAATAACATCCACCTTATTACAGCCAAGATAACTCACGAAACTTGGGAAAAAACTATGGAAAATTATTTCGAGAGAATTAACTGCCCCAGAATGTCCAGAGACAGACAGAAAAAAATAATACCAAATGTACGAATAATAACAAAAAAATACTAGGTGATTATATAATAATGTGTTCTTAGGCGTGATCCAAGCAAAGCAAAAATATTAATAAACGCTCTAATTTTTTTTTTATGTAGCAGTGGTGAAGCATAGGTTACTTTGTGACATATTTATATATTTAGTACCCATCCAACCAATAAATAGAAATGCCAAATGAATAAAATTTGTAGAATACAGTCATTTGGATGCTTATTTTATTAATATTATGTTGTTTTACTATGTTATACCTCTGTATCGACTTGCAATTTGTATATATTGTTTGGGTGTGTAGTAACTAAATTTGATAAAAAAATCGTAGATGCCCCAAAAGGACAACGTACAGAAAAAACATTATATGGCAACATTAACTTATACTTTTGGCTTACTTGGGGGGCGTTTAGGATCGTCAAAAAACTACAGGTAATCACC
Organism: Protaetia brevitarsis; assembly: GCA_004143645.1. Classification (NCBI taxonomy): domain Eukaryota; kingdom Metazoa; phylum Arthropoda; class Insecta; order Coleoptera; family Scarabaeidae; genus Protaetia; species Protaetia brevitarsis. Next base: position 75,375 of record RXPK01000462.1, on the reverse strand, counting down.
ATCTACAGCTACTACAACATACTACAAGTTTAACAGAATACATCGCATAGGTTAACGAAAAAGATTCTCTAAAAGTTGTAAACATTACAAAGATTAAACTTTCTGGGATGTAATATTAAAGCTATTGTAAGGCTACTTCAGACAAAAAAAATAGCTAAATTTAAGCGATTTTACTAGTTTATCCGGCTACAGCCCTTAGTTTGGGAATAGTAAATCAACATTACAATAATTGGAATCAAGTGAGTGGGGCACTCTACTGGTGGATGAGAGAACGAGTACAAATATAGTGTGTTCAGGGACGAAGTTGACAATAGGTATGATGGATGAAAAATTCTTGAATTGGAATTTAATATTTGGGAAATATGTCTTACTTGGTCTGAAACATTTTTATTGTTTGATTTCGGTTTTTTAAAATCCAGTAGGCCTTTGTAGCTGCGTCAAAACCGTTTTCGTTTCAGGTAAAGTACCTTTTTTGTGGTCAGTATGCCAAAATATTGCTAAATTTAGGGAAAATTTAATAAAAATGGCCACTTTAAGCAATAGCAGCTACTTAACAAACCACTGCCTTCTTACAAAATTTTGTTTCAAAATTATGAAAGTTACCAAAAATCACAGTTAAAATACAAATACCTTCTGCAATTATAACATAGAACGGTTAAAAATAATGTTAATGTTTTTTCAAAGCGATACACATTTCGATTTGAAAAAACATACTCTTAATTAGAAATTAATTTAGTTCGGTGGATACGAGGATAAATGAATTCTCGACGTAGGCAGTCTATAACAAGGGAGAACTGAATGAAGGCCCCACCATACAAACATAGGAATTCAGAAAAACAGTTGCTCGCCTTACAAAAAAAATCTCATAAAATAAATACGCAAAGAGCTTAAAAACACAAACAAATATGTTTTTCCATATCACCAACAAAAAAAAAAAACTACAAACATCAAACAACCAGAAATTTAAACTAAATTAATTAATTACTTTTGTTATAATGAAAAATAACAGTGTAAACATTAGTAAACATGGGCGTATTATTGACATGTAGATTTTCTGATATTAATCTTTTAATATAATTATCTTCGATAACTAAAATAGCATTTAATGCATGGCTAGATAATCGAATAGCAGATCTTTTTTGGCCTAAGTCATAACACTCATAACTATGCTGGTTAATTATTTTCTTAAGCTGCTGAGGTGTCTGTCCTATATAACTTTTTTGACATTGTTTGCATTTTATCTTGTAAACGATGTTACATATATCTAATTTATGTAATTTGGTAGCCATTGTTCTAAGAATACCATTAAATAACATATTGCTGTTATGAATATTTGATTAATTCGAAGCTGCAACGCTCTCTGACTAACTACTGTTTTATAATTAGAAATCATTGTCATTGTTACAGCTTTAATCATAATTAGCAGCCATAAGTTCTACTTATTCCACCTACCTCCATCCCGACGAATAAATTTTTATAATGGATATCCGTCGACAATCTTCATAGGATCCATAAAAATAACCCGCGGGCAAAAGCAAAAAAAAGGCACGTCCGTCCCTTTAAATATTCAAGTGACGGAAATGAAAGCGCACTCATTTATCAACGAAATTAAAATTAAATATTCCACCAGTCAAAAGGTACTACATCATTGACGGTGCGCTGCGAACGTGGTGGGAGTTAGGGGTGAAGGTGGGTGAAGGACGAGTTCGTACGCTTCAACTCCGTCCGCCTATCTATAGCTGCTTGGTTGAGTTTCATGTGTTGAGTGGTGTATGAGACTATTAACTGTGTATCGCTTTGAAAAAAAGGAGTCGTAGAATGTTATGGGAAGTGGAAATCTGCAGTCTTTTAAGATTTTTTTGGAAGGAAAGAGGTGAACATGTATTCAAATTATTTGCGAAAATTCGTAGAAATGTTTTTTTTATGTTGCAAATATGCAAAATATAGCTGCTTGAAAAGTTATTACCAAATATAACGAAATGATCGTAGCAGAAATAAGAATTAAAATGCAATTGAGAATTTAATTTTTTACTGAATCTAGCCGACCTCAAACCCAAAAGAAAACTAATACAAGAAATTACAGGCAAATATTGGAAGGCCAATTTGAAGCAATCGATTAGCGGTAAGATTTTGGTTGCTTAGAACTTGCAATCAAAGATATCTATTACGTACGGCATTTGATTTTTGAGTTGGGCAAGGATGTCTTCCTTCTTCGCCTGCTTCTTGATAACGTTAGCATAAACTTTCAATTGTGTTTTTTGTAGAATGTACAATTTCATCTTTTAAACACTGATATCTAAATTTCAAGAGAGTTACATTGAAGCCCTGCATACTATACTTACCAAATTTTAAAAAGTGTAGGTACGCAAACATATTTTGTGTTTGTTCCCCAAGACCATTTTGATCTATTAAAATTCATTGAGCAGTTATTATTAAAGGCCGGATTTATATGCACTAAAAATATCAAAATATGCATTTAAATGGGCAAAATATGTATTTGAATCTGAAAAATATGCATTACAAAATCATTCTCCTTTTTTATTTAAAACTGATCTCAGGAAAAAATTAATAGAAGAGATGAGCTGTAAACATATTTTAACGCTGATAGAATAAATTAATTTTGATTTAATTATTAATAAAATGGCAAACAAGATATTCTTTTATATTTCCTGGAGTAAAATTTTGTCTCATGTCCGATAGAATATTTTTGTAATGTGAAAAGGATATTTCGACATCACAAGTTGTTATTGGTGCGTAATTGTACTATGGTAACTTTTCTACTGCTATGGTGCAGTCATTTGAACCAGATCCATTGGGATCACTTGGGATATTTCGTAGAAAACAAAAAATCCCGGATTCTTGGCTGAAATAACTTCAAGTTTGGTATAGGCTTTTTTTTTTTAGCAACCACACCTGGTGCATTTCTAAAAGATCCTCGAATGACCGTTATCCTTCCAAGGTTCTTTACAAGGATTTCACCTGATACTTCCAGTGCTTTAATTGTCTGGACCAGCATGTTGAAATGAGTGGCAATATACGCTAATTCGCTATCTTAGTGTTATTAAATATGAAATTATATTTTTTATTCACCTAATCGGCAACTTAGACCATATTGACAATTTCAAAGGCGGCATTTCTTGAAAGCGGCCAGACCGAATGTGCGTTTCCAAGGACCCACTAGGCGTACTACCGTCGGCGAAATTATTTAAATTTTATTAATGAGGAAATGTACTCAATTATGCTATTATATGCATTTATTTTAAGAAATATTCATTTATTAGAAAATATACATTAATGATGACGTTATTTTATTTAAAATTATCTGAAATGCTAATAAAACTTCAAATTAATTCGAAGCCGTTCAGCAAAAAAATATGCAAATGCTTATACATCCGGCCTTAATTATTATGAACAACGGTTATACTAAATTGGTCAAAGTAGATATCATATTAACTATGACAAATCTAACCTCAATTTTCCATGCATCTCTTGTGTGTCATGAAAAATTTCCAATGGAATTTTTATATATCTTTATATATATAATATCGTCTAAAGGTGCTCAACATGAATATGAGAACTCAAATATAGTTAAATCTTAAAATAGGGAAAGTATACCATGTGTCAAGGTTTACAATTTTGAGATTTGGGAAGATTTGGATCCTGATTACAATGTAGATATAAAGATATTACAAAAGAAAATATAGTATTTTATCAAAATCTGTGCGAATTTTGTGACAAAAGGTTTGAAAAAAAAAGGAATTGGTGGTAAATCTAATGATCTTTGGTGCAATGAATGGTGTTAGGTCGATTTAACAGACGGACGAGCTCAACAAAATGGAGAGTACAAACACATGCTGATTTTTTAAGTTCATTTAATAGAATTTATTTTTTTACCATTAAAGTCTAAACGTGCTGAAGAAGTATCTTATGTTAAATTATATATTGTCACTATTTATAATTTACATATATGTTTGTATTGCTCGGGTTCAGCTTACAATGACAGCTTTTTCTCTTTTTCCGTAAACATATATATCCGAGAAAAATAAAAATAAAAAGAGGTATTGTATTACACCTCAGATATTGCACTCAGAAAGATGAAATGTGTAATTCAGTAGTTATCAAAGTATTAAAATATAGATTATTATAAAAATATCGCCGACACAATTTATAAATCAATAATCAACTGAGTACCATTTTATTTAACCGTACACCGTTTCAGATAATTGATCGACCAAGTTATTTGTTACACTTGTTACATGTTTTTCTGATTAAAATAGAGTAGGTTTACATAGAAATGCGCATGACCGTCCCGGAAACTATGAACTGGATAAATGTTTATCACAACAATGTCACTTAATATTGTCACTACTATTTCTACTCTATCATAGATGGCGTTACTATGTGTGTATGTACACTTTTGCAACCTGTGCAGTATCTGCAAATTCGTTACTACCACGTTTACTACATCGAATGTATGGGCAACTCTATGCTTGGGGAAGCTTAATGGTACAATTTATTTTTATATATGAATTTTTACTGTAAATTCTCAAACATTACTTTTCGTTATAATCCTAAAGAGGCAGACATTTCCACTTAATATTTACGCCTGTTAGGGGCGTGTATGAAAATCGAAGGAATAAAAAGTTGATTCAATTGAAAGTCAAAAACAAAAGCGGTTAGTCTTTAATTTAATCTTATTCGCATTTAGCGCGTTAAGTAAATAACGAATCAGTGTTGAAATGGCTTTTTAAATTGCACTTTTCTTTGTAAATCTGATACTATTGAACAATTTACATAATAATATGACACAATTGTAATAATTTCTGTAGGTAACTGATTAAACATTTTCTCATAGCTGAATGCGAGGCTTTAGTGCTTAGTTTTATTAGGTTAACTGCAATATCTTTATTACGATTTCATTGTAAACGCATTTGTCATATTTAGATTTAAGAAAGTGTTCTATGATTTGTTTGATCTTTTTTAATTAATTCTAAATATTAGAAATAAATTTGCCTTTCTATAATTTCCACGTATTTGTCCATTTCTTAGCCAATATAAAAAATATACAAGCCCAAAAGTTATTTCGGACGCAATTTTGAAACAAGATATATTCATGCAGTTTATCCGTTAATAATAATAATTCGTAATACTGCAAGTTATCATCCAACCAATTAAAAATTTAATCAGGAGCAACTCCATTAACAAAAACCAACTCACACTCCGCAAACATTCCAAATAAATGAACACATCAGCAACCTGAAAGCGGTCAGTTTATCTTTCAAGTAATTTAATTTAGAGCTTTACAAGTTATTTACTGCAATGTTCCGCAAAGTCTACTGCACCTGCTAATACTTTGCCGTTTTAAACTACGTGCATGTCACTCAATTACATAATGCTATTGCCATGGTATACATTTAGTTTTCAGTATTTTGTGGTTAGTATAACTTACCTGTTGCGTAGAAACTTTTCGAAAGTAATACATGTATTTCTGTTGCAGGATGTTGTGGCATATTCGAATATTATGTACAACGTATCTGGATATCTTGCATGTATATGTTTCTAAACATAAATCACATTTTATAGAGACAATGCCCGACACAAGGGCATCTGGGAGCGCTGTAAAACTTTTAGAAGCTTGCTACTTGACTCTAGTATTTATGAGAATATATGTTACATGTGTGAAGGCTAACAAAATATAAGTCATAATATATGAACAATGTAGGATGGTAGTTACAGTGGGATAAATACGAATTTCTCAATTTATCGTATCTCTTGTTTGACTTCTTTTCTTTTTCAACTTGGCAGATGATGTGTTATTTGCAAAAATAATCGATTAAGTTCTTCTTAATGAAAGATTTTCTTAAATTTTCTAGTGTGTTTAGAGAGCGGGCATTTGGTGTAGTCTTTATTAGATATATATAGATATATCAGAATGACTTTTAATTCTAAAATTGGGAGGACAAGAGCGTATTCGGACAACAATTCTATTAGCCATAATCGTAACGTACGATATTTCGAAGTTTCCCTCGAGAGAAGCTCTACCTTTATCTTTCAAAAACACTGTTACAAGTTATGAACGCAAACAGTATTGAACAACGATTTCCTGTGGGGAGCACAGCCATAGATGCATGGTCCTAATTAGTGAAAATCCATTTATTTTATATATGTTGTCACTGCTCTCTATATTACCTGCTGAAGAATAATAGGGTTCTTAACGCCTACGGTAGTAGAGAAGTTCTTAAATTCTTACTAGAATTTCATCTCCTGACATCCGTCAAAAAGTTGTCGTCAATCTAGAATAGCTATTATCCCATGATGATCAAGAAGAAGGCTTTCTGATATCTGCAATAGCTCGTATGTATTTTCCGGGAACAGGAGACAATTGTGACAAGAGTGACATTAAATTGCCAATGATGCAAATAATCTTCAGAATTTGAACGGCCATTCTAGATAATATTCTTTAGGTAGTAACCGCGGGTAGCAGTAAAGTCTCTAACATGATTCATAATAAAACTTGGCAGACTACAAACAATAAATAGAAAATTGCGTATTTAATGTAAGTTGTATACATATATGTGTAAATAAGGATAGTACTTATTGTTATTTATGTAAAAAAATATTTACTTTATATTTAATGTCTTCTAGTTCATTTATCCATTATATCCCATTATTTATTTTTAAACCTATTTGATTAGCGCATTTAATATCGCACACGCACTGATTGCTATGAGATATTGTTATTGATATACAAGCTTGAAAAAATATCTCTATAAGCAGATGTCTTTGGTGTTTATATGTAGTTACTGATATAAAAAAGATTCCTAATTGAAAACCTTATCTGCAGATCTTCACGAGCAGATTTCTATATAATATTTTATCTATATTAAATATTTGGATATCTAATATAGGTAGAAAGCAAAATGAGTTAAAACTTGCAGTTCAGAGTAGAAGTCATGAGAATCCACGTCGCTAATGTTTTGATTTGTTTCATATGACATTCCCTATTGCAAATATTGCTGTTACACTTATAACACGTGAATAATAAGAGCGCAACGATTCTTTAAAGGACACCATAGTAAGAGCTCAAGAGCAGACTTCCTGTGCATTTTAAACAGATATAGTACTAAAATTTGAAGAGCACGTTGCAGGCTCATTAATGTATATATATCTGCCTCAATATCATGGAAACTGCATAGCATTTTAAAGATTGGTTTACAGATGTCTTCGTACCAAATACTAAAGGTAAAAGTGTTTTGTTGGATTCGTGGAGTGGGCGTTGTTCTTGTGATGTGAAAACTTAGTACCAACGAACAAAAAAGTCGAAATTTTTACGATTTCCAAGAAGACAAACAACCTCTAGACATTGACGGTTTTAGAAAATGGAAAATTTTGCGAGAGCATTCTCAGATGAAGTACTACTTATGGGATACAATTTAACTCTACATTAAAGAAACAATATTATTCAGGTACAATCTCTGACACATAATCAGTTGTCATCACCGAGGTTCTTCGATCTATTTAAATACGTGTGGTATAAAAGTGGATACATCGAAGATCGGCCGCCAAAGTTTGAAAATCCTGTACGATTCTGCTTGTCGAAGGATTTACCAAGTACACCACTCTGCAATATTTGTCGTAAGTCTGCACTTATTCGTTATGTGTGCTGTAAACAATTTCTTTGTTCTATCTGCTGGATTTCCGGACCGCGTCAAGAATTTTCCTCTGGCCGACGTTTCGTCCACACATGCAAAGGATATCTTCAGGGCTGCTGCTACTGTTGTTGACCTGAATGTCAGTTTCCAGGACGCGGTTCCCGCCCGGAAGCCCAGCAAATAGTGTGGACAACAATCGTGGAAGTCTAGGGTTAGTTTAATTCAACATTTCTACACAAATTATCATTATTGTGGTAACTATGCGGAGTAGTTTGTTATAAACAAGCGATGTATGATATATTTTCCACACTGTGCTACCTATCTTTTTTATTTTCACAATTATTTTAGATATATAATCGTAAGTGGCTTTGTGTGAGTACATTAAAGCGAATGGTGGACATAGACCTTATGCCTCAGAAATTCTTTATCATTTTTTTTTTAATTTGTGTGGAATAGAGCTTGTTTATTTACCATTCCCAATTATTTTAAAACTTCTTTATTCTAGCCTTTCTTCTGATTATCTGAGCTCTTGATCTTAACCTACCCGAATAATCGGGACTGTACATTTACATGTCTTATTAATATTTGCAATTTGCAACGAAAATGTCTGCAAAAAATGGCAGCTTTTAATATCAGTATGTATTTGTTTGTTATGAATACTGTAGAAAAGTTATGTATTTACATGGATAGTAAATAAATTGGCATCAAATAATTTTTTCTGTCCATAATAACAACTAACTAGTTTTGTAGAATCGATACAATATGCCATCAGGCGGGGCTCATGGTCTATTGTAGGAATCACCATACTAGCAAGAGCAATGTAAGTGGAATAACACTAGGAATGGACCCGAGTTTCCCCTCCGCTCCTCCCAGTGAATAAAACCTCTTCAATCGCTAATCACATATCAAGCTTTACGTACAATCACCTACTAAGTGAAGAAGAGTTTAGTTTATTCGCCCCCTAGGGGTCATGTGCCAAACTCTCACTCGCAAGCGACTGTATCATAAAGCTGGCAATGCAGTCATTGAATTAGCTCGGTTAATTCATGGATTATCAGTTCCGCTAGGTGGCTCCTATCGTTTTATTGTATTAGGCATTTTTTTTGATGTTTCATTGTGTCATGGTAAGCCGTTCTTAGAATCACAATCATACGCAGCCTGGTTGTCGTTTATACGAGCCATCTAACAGGATTGATAGTCCATGAACTATCCGAGCTGGTTCAATGACTGTATTGCTAGCTTTATGTGCAGTTTGCAGCAGTGCGAAAATAAGGGATTTAGCAGATAAGAAACTTACCATTGGCGTTGTTCTAACACTACATCAGTCTATAAACCTACCAAGATTCATTTAAATCGATGAGAGACACTTACTTCGGTTCCCTTTAGTGCTTTTTAGGATTTGATTGGACCTGCAAAAGACTCAATGCAATTTGTAAAGCTCCTTCTCAATATTTATAAGTCGACACAAAGATAGAAAGATGAAGTAGTCATGTAAGAAACTAACAAATCCATTTCCTTAAATTATTGCAAAGTAAATAAGGAAGAAAAAACGAAAATATGGTTTTCTGAAGAATGCTAACAACACCCTTCAAGATTTTCCTATTCCTCGCCCTCATTAACCCGCTTCGCTATTCGTGTCGCACGATGGCGACAGACGTTTTTATTAGCGAAGTACCCACGGAACGGTAGACAGCCCGAATGCGGGATGAAGCTGTCCCTAAAAGTTTTTACGCCTCCTCTTCGGTCGTAAACTTTAAGTTTTAAGAATTTTTTTTCCTCGCCGACAACGGCGGAAGGAAGTATATAAAATTCGTGAGCTTTAAATTTTCGAAACGAAGGAAACATTAGCCTAATGAAAATTGGAGGAATTGAACGTAAATAATGGGCTACAAACTGGGGGAGTTGTACACTACGTTGACTGAAATACCTTGGTGAACTTTTTATACTTCAGTATTGGTGATAATGATGGTTGTATAATCAATAAATTTAAAGTTATTACTTTCTTAGAATCTTGATATTTTTAGAACTATAATAATGGATGGATGATGCAATCCATGCATTTTTTGATCATTCTTAACTGCTTAAGATTCTGGTTTTAAGATGCCCCTGGGGACCAAACCGCACACTTATTTCAAATATTTGTACAGATGTACTTAATAAAGGTGGTATATCTTCACTACATGTAATGAAATTGATCCAATTTTTTTGAGTAATTCTGTGTACACATTTGTATAATTAATAAGTGGAAGAATAATTGAACGAGAATTTAAGACGGAACTCTGATTATTAACGTGAAGATATTTGCTAAATTGTCGATCTGAAACTAAAATATATATTTATAAAGCATAACAATAATTGTAGATCGACATTAAAAATGTGTGCAACACTTGGTTGATATTAGCATACCTATGTTTGAGTTAACCAAACCTATGAGAAATCCGTATATATACTTAATAAGTGGAAGAATAACTGAATGAGAATTTAAGATAAAACTCTTATTTACACACATTTTTAATGTGACCTAATTACTATTTAGCGTTAGTTAATTAACGCATGTATAGTGGCTTAAAGTGTTCCTACAATTATTGTTATCCTTTATAGATACCTATTGTACTTTCACATCGACAATTTAGCAATTTTTTCACGTTAATAATGAGAGTTTCATCTTAAATTCTCATTTAATTACTCTTCCACTTATTAAGTATATATATCAATTTCTCTGTATAATACACTAGGTTGCCCAGAAGCACTGAAGATCCTTGGTAAGGTGAAATATGTATGCTAAGGTCAACTAAGTGTAACACATATTTTTAATGTGTCCTAATTTGTATAATTGTTTAGCGGATCTATTGTATTGACCCCCAAATTGAAATATTTTTATTTACTCAATAAGTTTTATTGTTAACAGCTGGCGTGGCACAAAACAAATCATAACCTAAAAATATTTAATACGCGTGCGTTGGTGTGCATGATTATATAAACTGTCAACTAAACTGAATAAATTTGTTCGTCTTATTGCACTAATGCCATTTACAATCGCAGAAAAATCGCACGATTTTCAACGAAAATAAATACATACAATAAATAAATAAAAACATTAGATTAACAGTGTGAAACAACTGTAGAATGTGTGTAAGGTTTTCCTATAATAGACTATCAATCTTTGCTACTTCCAAATCTATTGAAATTTTGTACCAAATTGTGTTACTATTTCCAACAATACTAATCCTACAAACAGCTTCTCCTACAACGTTATGCAATAGTTTGTAGTGCTTATTCCTATAAAATCGTTTGTATTGCGACGTGTAAGTACATACCACATGGATTTTTCTCTGTGCGATTACAATATTTAGCCAATTACAGACTCTATGAAGAGAAAAAGGTGCTATTATATAACTTACTTGTCTCCTAATGTCAGCTTCTGCGAAACTATTCATAGCTGTTGTATTACTAGGCACGACAAGGGAAAAAATCAAATGGTACAGAATTAAAGTGTTCTGAAATAATTATTAAATACTAAAACAAGTTCACGTTTCACATTAGTAATACTTTATGAGCGAACTTTGATAACGTGCTTACTGAAAATTGCATTTTGGGGTTGCTAGAACAAGATAACTCACGATATATTAAAAATATAAATCCAAAACAAATGATAATCGACAAATGTGAAAGCTTTTTGTGCGGTATATTAGATAAAAAATAGCAACAAATATCACACAAATTGTGTCTTTGAATAATTAAAACCGGTTAACTAGCAACGTTTTGCCGTAAAAGAAAAAGCCGATTTACGAAGCAGTAAAGGTGCTTTTAATTTTAATGCGATCGTTGTTTTTAAATAAATGAACTGCCCCTAGAGCCTCATGAAAAATAAATTCACCGCCTCAGGTTAAATTGCTACTTCGACACACCAGACATGTACACATTCGTAGCTAGACAACCATTAATATTAAATGCGTATTTCGGCTGAGAACCAGCATTAATCAAAAGTTCAATAGGGGAGGGTGTTAATCCCATCTTCCTTCCCTATTTGCTCGTTTATTTTTACCCTGTCTGTGATAATGTATGTATATACGTTTCCCATTTTGCTGTCCCTCATTTCCGAGTAGAGAGAGACGATGTTGGTGAGCGTTAATGCGGTATTGAATAGTTTATGGTTTCTATAGTTATTTTTGCCTGTACATATTGTTGTCCTTTTCATTCATTGGGTAATATATGTACGTGGCTGATATCATTAGTATTGTAACTTCGTATGTGTTAACTGAAAGTTGTCACTTATCAAGTACAACAAGTTTATAACCGTTTTTGAATTTGGTATTGTAAGCATTAGTACATGTAACAGTTGTAAAGCGCCCTCAAGATCCGGATGAGAAACGAGTAGGGCAGGAGTCTCAACCTCGTCAAAAATGATGAAAGGATGAAATGTAACGGAACGGGTTTTCTTGTCTGGAAACTTTTGGGGTTGGCCAGCCCAAATGCAAATAAGACAAGCCAAAATTCCGTCTCGCAGACAACCCCTCCTGCTCTTTTGACCGGCGAGCCACTGCTGGGAAACAAACTTTTTGTTCGGTAGCGAATGGTTTTAGTAATTTTAGCCAAAGATGTTTCCCAACTGTGTTTTCCACCGTCAGTCGAAGCAGGGCCGTTAGATAGCCTAATGATTGTCGACTTACCCTTCTCGTCGGCTTTGTCTTACAAAATTGTCTTCCTCTCCAACCTCTTTCTAAGGGTTCAAACTGAACTTCTTTTAAATGGCGAAATAATAGAACGACTTAAATTTTTTAACAATTATATATTGAATATTTGAGACATTGGAAATAATCTAACAAACTACACAATTAAATAAAATAACAAGTGAACAAAAGGAAACAAAACACAAATTTTGTATTGTTGAATATTTTAAAATTTTATACTGTTGATTAACATAAGCTCAGGTAAATTTTCCTTACACATTTATTTATTAAGGGAGAGAAGAGAGAGAGAGAAGAGAGAGAGAGCGAACGAGTTACGGTTTTCACGTAATTGCTTTGGTTAGTTTTAAGCAGAAATTTTGAACATTTTACCGGCCGATGTGGGAAAAATAATTCTTCTCGTAATCCAAATTTTAGGGCACAAAACTTACACAACACTCACAAAAATTTAGGCAAAATAAAAGGGGGTATTTAAGCGGTTTTAGTACCAAAATCACTAATCACTTCTCGAGGAAAGCTTTTGCTTCCTGTTCTCGAATTTTTTTAGGCTTAGTTTTAATTGCCAAATTTTAATATGAGAAGTTTTAATTCTAAGAATTACAAACACTCGATGAAGGAGGACGCGTGCTTATTCCTGAAACCAAATTGAAGGATCGCGAACTAATTAAACGTAAACCGCAATGTTAAGGGTTTTTATAAACTTTGATTGTGATGTCAATTCGCACCGATAACTAGTTCGGCCTCTCTTTACAGGAGGGCGCAAGTATGACCGAAGGCGTTATTTTTCTGACTTTCAGACGCCCTACTTGAGAACGTGGCGTGGGAATTGCTGACAGCATTTGTAACATACAATAGACAAGTTAGTAGATAACATACAAAGTAATACCATATTGTCTCAACTACGCGACACTTTAAACAAAAATAGATTATTACTTCCTATGGAGCAGACGCTACTCAGCAAAAGCCACGGTACCTATCAACTACGCATTAATAAATTGAATTTAAATTCTCGCATTATACAGGATGGAATTTCGAATTCTTACAGAAACAATCTGTTAAAGACTCTCTCTCTCTTTCTGGAGTTACAGATATCCTAATCAAACGGAAGGCAGAAGCTGGACCGTAAGGGAAGGAAAAATGATAAACCCAAGGTGGGAGACGTAAGGCAAATCACTAACGGTAATATAAGTTATCGAGGGTTAAAAAAGGTTGACCAAGGCTCTAAAACAACATAAAACCTCGAAGAAACCCAATGTTTGTTTCAGTAAGACAGCGTCAGGATCACAGATGACGCTAAAAACAAACGTCATCTGAAAGAAAAAAAAAACAATGAAGCAAGAGCTAATGGCTTTGATTCAGAAATGATTTGTGATTACCCTGTATCATTGCTTTGAGTGAGAGCATCAATTTTACAGTAATCTAGGAAGAAAATATTTAGTGGAAGAGTGATATAAATTACTTTCCACAATCGAGACACAAGAACCTAGTTTAATACAAATCCATACCGAATGTTTGAAGGGCACGGATTTAATTACTATTGAATCCAAAGACCTTCAAAACAGGCAAAAAATACTAAACCTGAATCCAGAGCAATAGAACTCAGCAGGGAGCAAGGCAAGGATGCGTTTACGAGTCTATTACAGTAATAAATAATTACAAAAAAAAAATTTCCAATTTCAAATTCCTAAATGACTTTAGTTGGTTATGAACTCACTAGAGGGCATACCTTCTCTATTTTGTTTCTCATTTTTGTATTTATTGCTCTAAGTTTCTATTTTCTCTCCTTTCCCTCTTCCCAAGTATTTTTTTATATAATTTATAATTTTTGCCGTTGCCCTTCCTAAATGCTTTACGTAATTTTTATTGTCCATTGAATTCTTCTTTTTCTCCTCTCTTTATTTTGTATTTCCGCGCTTGAAAAATCTTTATAATCCACTGATAATTTTTTTGGTAATTTTACCATGCTGATCGTTGGTTACTTGACGCCATGATGAATCATGTAAATACATGTACAAAATGTAAGTTGACAATGTGATGTATAAGTACGTTTTGTGTGTAAAACTAGTTACTTGCTGAATGTATGTTTACATTTTAACGAAATTTTACATTTATTAAATAACTAGTTTTACATACAAAAAGTACTTATACATCACATTGTCAACTTATATTTTGTACCTGTATTTACATGATTCATCATTCATCATGGCGTCAAGTAACCACACATTTAAGTGGGGCTGATGCTCTAGTGCCTTGCAGGTTTGGCTCTCAATCTCGAGGTTCGGGTTTCGAATTCTAGAGCCTAATATACTCTCACAGGTTCAAATGCATCATAAATTCACTAATTAGAATTTTGTGAAGGGCTTGTGTACTTACTTACCTCTGACACAATCTTACTTTACTATACAAACTCTGATGGGTTAAATATTCATATAAGTTTGCATAAAACTAATGTCGCCGCCAGGGAAGTACCAAATGCATTGGCGTTTAAACAATTCTCGGCACTGTTGGAGCATGCGTATGCTTGTCACGTGAACCAGCACACGTTTTATTATTCGCCCTTTGTAATTTGTTACATAACAACCTGTAAATTTACAAAGCGATGGACAGAGAAAGAAAACAACGAATATCAAATAATTCATTTCGATATTTCGAATAATTATCATCTTGAGTGGAGACTAGAATCATAACGTGAACTGTTTTTTGACATTTTCGGCTTGATTCCTATAGGACACAAATTTTATTTTTCTTAATGCTCTTTAATGGTTACAGATTTTGAGAATACTGTAGGTACAAGATTCTATTATTTAGATAATATATATGTAAACGGTGACCACGGAAACAGTTCTTTACTGTGAAAAGCAGGAGGTGTATTAAATTCATAAGTATGTAAAAATGAAATTGGTGTGTAAAAATATGCACGACCGAAATAGCTATGTAAAAATACCCACGACTGAAAGGAAAATTACATAGAGTTTGTAGCAGCTGTAAAGATTTGCGATACAAAAACTATAAATTTACATTACTGTCTGCATTAATACAAAAATTATCGATTTTTACATTTATAAATATGTATTTAGGGTCTCACAGTAATAGTCACGTAATTTTACAATGTCAGCCATGCAAAACAGCTGCAACTTTACATCAATTTTTATCAGTGTGCTCCCTCTATCAGTACTCTTTTCTTCATTTTTCTGAGATGCACGTTTTCATCTTTCCACCATACAGTTTTTCTCGTGCTGTTTTTTATTTTAATTTATTACTGCTTTTTTCAACTGCCGTAATTGCGCTGTTATTGAGGTGGTGGTTTTGCTACTCTATGCTTGATAATGACAATATATTCCTTCTCTTTTTATGCATGCTGCATTTACAGCTAACCTTCCAATTCAATTCTTTTGAAAAGTGCTGAATGTGAAGAGGCTCAAAGTTAGGTAATGCTTCTTCTTAAATATCATAAGCTCCCAGATGTGGCGCACTTCACTTGCACATTGCTCTGCAATTAGAAAGAAGGTTTCATATTATTCACCACATAATCTACATTCACCTTCCTCTGATATTTCAAACCTACCTCTTCTTTCAGTTTACTGAGACCTGGGAGGACCCCTTTTAGTACTCGGGTATTGTTTTTATTTAGATTAATGCATCCTATAGATCTATTCCGGTTATAGAATTCCAGTGTTAGCTTGTCTTATTCTTTGAAAATTTTCTTTGTATCGTATGAGTCAAAAGAAGTTACAATAATTGCTACGGGTTTACATCAAGAGCATCCAAATCGGGGATCGGTATCCAAATATTTGTTGGGCCTAGCTGAAACTCTCTTACACACTTCTTCGTTTAAAAAGTATATATACGACTTTCTATTTTTCTTTATAAATTTAATTAATCTAGTTAAATTTAATCTTAGTTAAAACAGCTTTAGAGTGCAGAAAACATCATTAGAATTCTGTCTACAATAATGTGCATAACATACATGCAAGTGTATTGGAGTGGGTTGTTTCACCGTTAACCATATAGCACAGCACAGCTATGAAATATAATGAACGTATAAAAGTAAAGATGTGTTTAATTGAAAGTAAAATGTATACTAAAATATTATACTATTAACTATGATAAGTACATTTTTTACGGCCACATCATTTTCCCCAAACAACCACTTTTGCTTTAGTACAATATATAACTGGCTAAGCCATTTAGTTTGCGAATAATACATTCCGTACGCATTCCGCTTACACGGAAGCTAACACAACAGCATAACCACAGGAAGACGGTTCTGGTGATTTGATTTGCCCGTTCTGTTGTTGTTACGCCGAGAATCTGTTTCTCCCCTGTTTACAGCTGGTTTTCCAATAATTACCTTGATTAGTTGTGTCGGCGGGAAACAAAACTTCGGGTCGATGCGCCAAAAGGATTGGCCGACGTCCCGGGAATTAGGCGAATCATTTGCAAGCCGACACATCTGTATATCGTGTCCACGTGACGCGTGCCCCGGTATAAATTCGGAAACAATAGAGCAAGAAAGTAAATACGGATTCAATTTAACGTGAAATTTTCTACAATAGCTTTCTTTTTTATTATTTTTGTTGTTGTTCACAATAGGCGAACATTCCATATCTTGCTTTACAATTGCTTTGCCTTTGTGTGTATGTGTTTTTCGTGATGTTTTTGGTTTTATACTCATAGAATGAGTACAGCTGTAGGCAATAAACGTGGTCGAATAAATTGTTTCTATAGAATTGTTCTCGTGTTTATTTTTCATTTTGGATTGAAAATATCTGGAAGACTGTTCCAACGAATATTATGCCATAAAACGAATAACATTAAACAATTATTAACATTCACAGATTCACCAGGGTATGTTTATAAATGACATGTTGATGTTGCTTTGTAATCGCATTTTGCTTTATTTACCAATGTTCTAAAGATTTATAATGGCAGTACATATACAGGTGATTGTTCAGCTTCCGTAAGATGACCCCAAGCACGTTGTTGAGGCTTGGTATAGCGCTAAAAACACTCCATTAAACTCTAACAACTTCAGGCGATACTGAAAGCCTCAGAGGTGTACTAATGCAACTTGAAGCTCATATGGAGCTGCTAATAATCATAAAGACAGATACAATCGCCTTGACATTTTTACGGTCAAGTTCTGGCAGTTCCTTGGTTTTGGCAGTTGTTGCAATACTGAAGCACTTTCTGATTTGCCCAGAATTTGAATGCTGGTTAGCTACCGTAGGTGCCATGCCAATAGCAGGGTCTGAACCATGAAACTTCCATTTCTAAGAATGAGTGAGTTGCCACGTACCCAGATTGGAGATAGATTAGCTAAAAGGCCTTAGTGGTGAATATAAATATTTAGATTCTAACAATTTTTCACACAATTATATACATATTTTGGAGATGTTTCAATATTAAAAGCAAAAACCTTTATGCTGCGACTGTATTCTTTCAAGCCATATGTCTATGATTTGTTAGCGAATATAACTTATTCATGCCAGGGCTGTGCTGATGATCTTAAAAAGTATGCACCTTCAGTTTATGTATTATTTAAAAAAAAATACATTTAAAAATAATTGGAACGCTGTGTATATTTAATATTGTAAATCCGCACTAGAGAATCGATCATTATATCTTAGAAACCAATGGATTCGTATGAGTTAACCAGATCGTGATTATGCCATCAATAAATTCATTTCGTCCATTTAGATGGAAGAATCCTTTTTCAAGTGAAATTCATTCTATATTGAAGTCGAATGGGAGAATTTAATTATGTAATTAGGACAAAGGGTCTGTTACTCGTCAATGATTGGCGTGTGGAACACCGCTTACGTTCAAATGCTTTCCAGGTAATTTGATTAAAATCGTAAATTAATGTTCGACCCCTTTAATACCTTTGAAGTCGTTTTCTGTTATATCGGCCTTTTACATGGAGTATATTATTTCACTTATTGATTGTTTTCAGCGCAACATAAGCAATTCATAAAAATTTACGTGCACAGCGATTTAAAATGCATAAATTACATATAATTTTTAATAAATTAACATATAAGTACATAACAATCCGTGACTATCATGCACAAATGTGCAACGTTCTTCACAAGATGAATAGAAAGCAATGCTTCTTGTAATTACTCCATACATGCAATACATCTTTCTAAATAAATTCCTGCGAATACTATTTCACTCATTCATTATGATAAGGACTCAGTACACTGTTGAAAATATTACGGTGTTGGCATTAATTTTGCGCTAGTCAAATATTTTAGTGTTGATTTTTCCAAACTTTGCCAGACGAGTTGACTACGCGTATTTAATAGAACAGAAATGACTAGAATTTCGTGTGAATTCTTTGTTCAGATATGAGGATTGACAATTTTTCTAGAGATTCAGAAGCGTCAACCAATCAGAATTTTTCCCTCGGATAGAAATATAGAAACGCCACCTATTCTAATACAGTATTGCATTATACGCACCACCTGCATTGCACGTGTTCCTGTTTTCGTGTTTGATTCTCCGTATTAACATATCCAAACAAACCACCAAATGTGACTGACTTGCGAAGTGTAACCTCGTGTTATTAAACGTTAATTCCAGTGGGCATAAAAAAATTCAACATCTTAAAGATGTATTGGGAACATCTATTTACGCAATTAGTTTAGACTTGAATCAAATAGCATAAACATTCACTTAATTTTATAATGGTTCTCAAAAAATCATTTTAAAATTAGTACGTTTAGTTGAAACCAAAACTTGTGAATGAGTGGTTTTGCATATTTATAATTGAGAAAACGTCTTAAAGAGAGAATATTATACCACTAAGAAATAGGAGTTCCAAATTAAAAAGACGTTGTGTTTAGAAAATGGCGTTAAAACACCCAATAGATCGCATTCATTTAGTTAAACAGCTAGTAAATTTGTCCAGTCTAGATCCAATAAAATGTGACTAGAAGTATATTATAATTCCACGTGTTAGTTGGACAAAATAACCCCTTAGCAATAGACAATACTTGACTATCTTTGTTCGTCAAATTTAAACTTCTATAGTTCTCGACAAAATAACACGAAAAGAGTGTGGACCTCTCCTGACTATTAAATTAGTCAAAAAAGTGTTAAAATTTTCAACAGTGTATATTTCTAATTATTATTGCTAAAACATTGTATCTTATATTTTCTTTTTTGTTGGGGAAAATGTTTTATGCACACTAAACCTGGATCAGTGATATATAGTGTGGGATTCCAGAAACTGTTTACTCGCTAAAAACGCCCATACACTCCCAAGAATGTAACGCTGCTGCAACCGCTGGTAGAGCCTTTGCGTGATACAGCGTTTGGGTGCCCATTAGTACTTCTCCATCGTCTCTAGCCCTCCAATAACCTAGCTTGTCTGGCTCTTTCTATTTCCTTAGTGGTCATGATAGTGTCTATTATTTTAAGGATTTTTTACCACCTCTCAGCATATGACAGCATGCACAGAACTATGTTGTCCGGGGTTAGCTCACCCAAGTCTCGCAAAACCGCACTTCTTACATCACGCCAGCGCTGGCATTCGAAAACTGTGTGTTCCACTGTGTCCAACTTCAGACAGTACATGTACTCGTCAGTCGTGTCTTTGCCAAAACGCCTGGCGTAGTGTCTGAAGCATCCATGGACGGCGAGAACTTGCGTCAGATAGTAACCAATAACTCGCTGCTTGCACTGCACCCAAGGTTTAATATTCTTCATCAGCTTTTTGGTCCACAAGGCTTTCTCCCTACCGTTCTTTCATCGCTCCTGCCGCCTCTCGAACGTCAGCTCTCTGGCCTCCTTCCCACTAAGGAGGCTAGCTCTCTCCTGGATCATGAGATCGATCGGTACTATCCCAGAAATCACTTGTAGCGCCTCAGCTGACGTGGTTCTATACGCAGAAGCCACCCTAAGGAGCATATTTCTGTATGTTCTGACCAGCAAATTTACATACTTCTGGAAGATAAGAGCTTTCATCCAAATAAGGGCCCCATGCAAGATAATGTTGTGAAGCGTACTATAACGCAACTCCCTCTTAACCAGTGAGATACCTCTGTAGTTCCCAGTGGCTCTATCTCCTTTTTTTCGGAATTGGGCTTATCAGAGCGTTTCTCCATTGGCGTGGCATCCTTTCTTTGTGTTATATTCGTTACATCAATGTGCTAATCCTTCTTTCATTTTGCCTCCTACATATTTTAGGACTTCGACGGGAATACCATTTTTAAGTACACATCTCTTATTTTTTTTTGCTTTCGGCATTTGTCTTCTATATCTTGGTCTATTAGGTTCTCCTATATCTTTTCGTTCGTTGCCGTTTGGTAGTCCTAGATCCTTGCTATGTTTTTCGCAATTCCTCTAAGCAGGGAAGTGAATGGTGCTTGTTCGAGTTGGATAGGCCCCATGTTTGGAGAGAGGGTGGTGGAAGCTATGGCAGGTAGGGCTTAGCTGGGTTCAATGACTATGACAATGGGCGAGGAGTCTTGCCTCCGATCTTGTAGTGTCTAGTCGTAAATAGGCTAATAGAGGCATTGTGGAAAACGCTAATGAAAGCACCTCTTGACTTGCGACCTTTGCACCCAGTAATACTAGGAAAGGTGAGGATCGGCGCATATAGGCCGTAGAACCTAACGGTCATAAGGGAAATTCGAACAGAACACATGTCCATAACGGAGCCTGTGAAAGGAGGCATGCTGGAGATGCAAACCAATCACATTTCGGTACGATACTGGAAGGAATCCTATAAGGACATCATACCAGATTAGCAAGAAGGAGATATAAACATACACCAGAGGACATGACCTGACCTGATACAGTAACGAGACAAAGACTGGTAATGGTGCCAGGGTGGGGATATACTCTTGAAATGCATGATATAGCTGCGTATTTGGGATGTATATCTCTGTGTTTTAGATAGAGGTCTTTGGGATCCTGCAGTGCGCGAAAGAATAAATGAGAAATCGGTGGACAATAGAGGAATTCATATTATGTCTGACAGTTAAGTGACACTAAAGACGCTATCAAGCCGAAAAGTGTTGTCTCAGTTGGGACGGATTGCATCGTTGCACTGGTAGAACTGTCTGATCGGAACAGAGTAAGTTTGTGTTAGGGTATCAGAATACTGAGGGAGACGAAGAGGCTGATGAACTCGCCAAGAGAGGGTCAGAGAAACATGTAAGGACCAAGGCCGCTTTTTGAAACAACATAACAAATAGCCTAAAAACATATAGAACACTGTACTCGAACGAAACCAGACGAATACTGGAGGAACGCCTCAAGTAAAGTACGTGGCATTAGAGTGTAAGAGGCAAGGTTTATTTAGGGAAGCAAAAGGGGACACAGAAAGGTACTACACCCGTGTCCAAATTAGTGAAGCTCACCATAATTTTGGAATTGGTTGTATGAAATACGGACACAACGAAATAAGTCTGCAGGCTGCAGTCCTTGCCGGAACTATGAATCAGATTAGTGGGGTGAAGAAAAAATAAAAAAGTTTTAAATTAAGAGCGTTTTTTAACCAGAAATATTCTAATTATAATTATGGCCTCTACATTTTAACTATGCTCCTAACGAAATTTAATACAACTTTTATGCTTTTTAGATTTTCTCTTGCACAATATCTCGTTGCAAAGCATATTTTCCGCGTGTAAAAACTTCCATTACACCATTCCGGTAGGGATTCGCGTCCACGCAATTAATTCGGCATTTTTCATGCAAACAAACGTCCTAAAATATGCAGCGGTTTTGAAAATTTGCTTTATGCGGCGCGCTGTCAACGACAGCAGTAACGTTGGTATTGCGGTATGACCGTTGCGGTGACGGTGACGAGAGCCAGAAAGCATCACCGCCCTTCCTCTCGTATGCGTACGTTAGCGTCTGTATAATTCCGTAACGTACATGCCTACATGTTAACATCCCTCCCGTAATCTATAATGCATGTATCAATTAATGGGGGCTACTGCGTTACCCCGGCGCGCCGTTACGCCACTGGTATCGGGGCGAACCCATGTCAAATTCATTGTTGTTTCGCATATAAGCTAGTATAGCTGCGTTACGTGCAATATGCATACGCGTGCGGAGCCGAAAACAATTAAAACGTATACCAGGCACGTGGCGTCGACGTTACGGTTATGCGGTGCATTAACATGGCGAATGGGAATCTGATGGAAAAGTATTACTGAACCGCATGTCAACTGTGTAGCCGTGTTAATGGAACACGTAACCGCAATACCCATTTTTGAGAGCAATAAATCATTCGATTTAATAATACCATATACGCTTTTATTTCTTAACGCAGAAAAGTATGAAACACGTTATTGAAAAACTGACACTAATTAAGTATAATTTATAGAATATTGACGAACGCCTTACAATTTAATTATGTAATTTAGAGATATTGTTTGGTGTTTAGAAGCGTGATTCGTAATCGCTATCAGTATATAAGCCGTCTCCGTATGTTAGTCTTTTAGTTTTAAGTCAAGAGCAGAAGCAGCAGTCCTGACGATGTGACTGACCTGACGCAGAACGCGCTTCCAACCCAGAAGCCAAGCAGAGTGTAGTATTTCTCATAAGTATTCGGCGATATCCATGATGATCCATGTCTTTCTTGTTATTACCAAACGGAG
Source organism: Protaetia brevitarsis (assembly GCA_004143645.1). Taxonomy (NCBI): domain Eukaryota; kingdom Metazoa; phylum Arthropoda; class Insecta; order Coleoptera; family Scarabaeidae; genus Protaetia; species Protaetia brevitarsis. Next base: position 52,416 of record RXPK01000462.1, on the reverse strand, counting down.
AGGAAAGAGATCCAGGAGGTATTTCATCTCCGCTGTAAGAGTAGTTGTCATTGTATCTGTTATTTCTATTGTGTTGTATGTCTAATACATCATATTTGGTCTTAACACCACGTTCCATAGGCTCATCTAGTAAACAAAAGCTTGTCGCTGCCTTGGTTTTAATTCTCTGAAGCTGTACATTCCAAGCAAACTCAGAGACAAAAATGACACCAATAGATTTTACTTCCATCTACATTTCGCGTTCTCATAAATGTCATTTTGGTCATTTTGGAGGGGCGATATTGAGACGTACCTCCGAGTCCATACTTGGAGAACTTATAGAACGTTCTGCATTTCTTTCCCGCACTAGGTCGTTGAATTTGCTCTTTTTTACCACAATTTTACTAGTAACTCCTCCATCATCAAATTCGACCAGAGGACAAATCTCATCCTGTGGGTATTCTTTTTTACCCCAGCCACCAGTGTCTTCCAGGATCTGATTTTGCTTTAAGCATGTAATCTGTCCACGTGCAGCTTATTTCATCGATTCCCTTCATTTCTCAGTGCTTTGGAGATTGATGCTAGGGAAATATTATGTCCAGAAATATGCACAAAAACAGTTTGATCCGTAATGTATGCTCAGCTCTCTGTATGAGCTGACGCAAACTTATCTCTGTGGATATTCCTGTTTGATATGTATACTGGTCTTGTAGTGGTGACCTATGTGGTGGTACATATCTCTCATGCATCTATCCGCTGTTTTCCAGGAGTCATTAGCGTAAATAACATCAAATTTATTAATCTCATTCTGTTTCGTGTTGCCTGGTATTGAGATAGTCACCACCCTACGTAAGCATGTGGACTTTGCTTAAAACGGTTCATTATCAATATGTCTGGGAAAACACAAACGAGAAAATACTCTAAAAGCCTTTTTTTGTGGGAGTCGTTTGACCTGAACTCTTTGCAGCTCCTTGTATTTGGTCTCCCAATTATTTAACCCATTGAATTATATCAGCCATTCAAGCATCCTAGTAGCCTGCACTAATCTGTACAGGTCTCTGGCTGGTTGATCAAAGTAATCTTCTGGATTCATTTCTGACTTGTCAAAAATTGCCTGCCTTTTTGCATTTAAAGTCTCGCATTCATACAGGACGTGGTAAGCGTTCTCTGTCATTCTATTACACCGTCTGCAGTTGGTATCTCCAGTGTTGATCTCAATTTTCTGTAGGTGACTTTTCAGTGCGCAGTGGCTTCTAAGGAGACCTGCTACGAAGAGAAGAATACTCCAACCGAGTTGCAGTCTTTCTTCAGTCTTCTTCTTTGATGGGTCTCTTGATAAAGGACTTTCCATGAATTTACGTGGTTGTTTTAGCCAGTATTTTTTGTGTTTTTCCAACTTCTTATGTCTTCTGGTGCTGTGTTTTTGGATGCTCCTACAACAGGGCCTATTGATTGCACTTAACCACTCCGTGATTTTCACCTTGAATTTTTTGTTAAACAGATATGTCGAAATTATGTGGACAGATATTAGTCCCAAAAGGTTACCTACCACATGATGTACAATATCACTATGTCCCAATTAGCGCATTATCACCAAATGAAGAGGAGGGAGCTTTAGGCTTTCCATTGCTGTTGTAGGAGTAGTTCTCATTGCTCCTGTTATTCCTAAACCAGCAAGTATTTGTATCTTGCTAATTTCAGTTATAGTAGTTTGCGGCTGTATCTTTGCCCACCATACCAGAGATGCCTAAGTGATTATGGGTCTGACCACAGTGATGTATGTTCAGTACACACCATATTTGATCTTAATCCCCATATTTTTCCATGAGTTCTTCTACCCAACATAAGTGTTGCCTGCGACCTGGTTTTAATTTTCTGAAGCTGTGGATTCCAACTGAGCTTAGAGTCAAGAATGAGATATTTCCCTGACAGCGTTATTTGTTCACTACGGAGTTTTACCGGTCCAGACCATCTAACTTCCTCCTTTTTGTGAATGCTATTATGGTCGTTTTGGAGAGACCAATGTATCTAAAGGACTTACAACAGTAGTGCTGAGAAGAATGCCCTGGAGTATGATGCAATCATAGATTTACATGGAAAGCACATATCTAGAAATTGTGATTAAGCAGTTAGACTTACGATAACATACGGAACAGTAGTATGTTGGTCAAACGAGCGACATGTGTGTCACCGATGGGGATAAGTTCGATTTTTATTGCAACTATGAAAGTAATTTCAATTTAATTTACATAGATCTACAATCTACAGTCTTGTGCATAGTGAAGCAATTTGCACGATGGCAACTATCATAAGTTGCTAAATGAATTGAACAAAGATTCTGGCAAGATGAAGAAGAATTCCTAGTTCATGTTTTATGCCAATGCGACGACTTGGTAAGGACAAAGCTTTTGAGCCTAAAGTTCTTCAGTAACAATAACTGAATGTAACTTAATAAATGGCGCTACAAAAACCCGTATTTACCCTTAGTTTAATGGCAAAATAACAGATAGGTTGTATTGTTAAATAAGGTTAATTCACTTGCCTTTCGGATCACACTAAAGCTTCTGTTTTATCGTTGCTATTAGCTATGTTGTCTATGACAATTAGAATTAGAATTACCCAACTTTATATACGTAAATGCTGTTAAAGGTAATGAACCTAATTCGCGCTCGCAAAAATCAATAATTCAACCGCATAAGCACTGAATGACATGGAAAACTAGATCATTTAGTTTTTTTACAGGGTCGCTTGATCTACCCACTTATTATTCAGATGAAGTACTTTTTACCAGTGCAATTTGCTGAGATGAAGCGAAAAATGTTTAAGCTGGTTTGATGTAGACAGAATCTCTTTTTATTTTCATATTCATTAATATTCATGTGGGCTGTCTTATTTTTTTTTTTCAATATCTCCCCAGAGCGACTAATAGAAGAATTTTTATTTACGTAAGCCTTAATAAGTCTGACATCCCAGATCTCTTTTTTGATTGACATTTTGATTGCAATTAATGTAAATATGACAGATTTAAATCGAAATGGAGCAATCACTCATAATTTGGGATACATTATCGTTCGTAACTCACCGCGACATGTTATAAATCAATCAACAATTTTCCGTTCTGTTACTGTTCTTTAACGCGTTATATAAATGTGCTCAATCACAAATTGTACGTTCTGCTGGTAGTGTAAATGGTAATCAAGCCTATTGGATCGGGGCTGAATTTGAATTTAAAATCTCTCAGCTGGGTAATTTATAAATTGATAAATGTGTTAAATATATCCGCTCCGTTTCAACGTATTTACATAAAATTCCACTCACTACTAAAACATGTTCACCGATGATGATTTATATTGGCTTTCATTAACCTTTCGCTAGATCCATAAGCAATACTATTTATATATGCCAGTTTTAATTAATACTACGTTTAACCAATCAACAGATTTATAATTGCCATGTATACCCGTCACTTAAATATGGTAATTAATATATAACCTTATATTACGTAGTTCAGCGATAAGATTCTCATGCTTAACTGATTTTTAAAGCTCTCGACATGGATGAGACTGAAGTTCAGCCACAAAAATATGAAGCATCCTTTAAAAAATGGAAACTAAAAGTCCTTTTTTTAAAGGATGCTTCATATTTGTGTGGCTGAACTTCAGTTTCAAAACGGTGTCCAAATGGTGAGCGCTTGATAACACCACTCGACTGCAGTTTCTTCCCCCTTTAAGCAGAATCTGAAACTAGCTCCTCAGCCATGCTTGTAGTACGCGTTTGTCTGTTTGGTCTACAGTGATTGGTTAATAGTGGCACTACCATTGGTACAACCTTTTTGGTTTTACTTAGCAGATTACTAATGTGGAAGTAAGAAGTAAGTTAATAACAGATAAGAAGAACTGGGAGACTGGCGCAGAGACAGGCAAACGAGTTTCTAAAGGAACAGAGGCCCGAATTTACGAAAGATCTACTGAGTAAAAATAGGAAGACTGCCAAAATAATAATAAGTCTTCTGTCTGGTTACTGTAGACTAAATAGGTATATGTACAACATAAGCCCGGTAAATGATGCTACTTGCAGATTCTGTCTAGAGAAGAAAGAAACACCAGTTTGTGTCCCTACGACGGCTTGGCGAAGGTTTCTAGTAGTGAGAGTGGAAAAGTGCACAGCTAGTAGCTACACAAGGAAGCCGCTCTCAAAGATGATAGGCCTAATTAAGAGTGCAAAATTAGAGTAGTTCTGAAAAGGTCGCGGTGAAACAGGTCCATGGACATCCCCAACCTGATCTGTCTAACCTAAGGAGTAAGTCAGCTCTAACGAAGAGCCTTGACAATGTTTTTCTGATCAAATGTGCGATTGTGGGCCTCCTGCGCGGTTGGGTATCCACACCAATATCGGTTTCTTTTAGTTCGTTTAGGCGTTTACATTGTCTCAACCCAGTTTGGAGTCATGCTTGCAGAAGTAATTGTTTTAAGTGTTTATAGATTATGAGTTGGTTTATCTTCTACTTCTCTGATGCGGTAATGAATTGCAATAATCTCACTTTGGAACACTGCCATGTGCCATGTGTTCTTGACATTAACAAGATATCAAATTATCTAGGGCGTTCACACCTTCTTATTTGGTATTATAGCCGGATATTTTCTCCCCAGGCTATGTGTCTGGGCCATGATGTTAGTTAACATCCCTGTGAGTGGAGTCTTCTCTGTTCATCTACTAACTTTTGATAGCTGGCACCGTGCGATTTGCTTATCGGAGCTTGGCTGTACACAAGTTGGTAGGCCTACCTGGCCCTATGTGGAGAAAGAGAAATTGCTAAATCAATAAAATATTCATTGACTCAAGCAGTCGGGCTTGTTTATAAATGGGCAAATAAATAATAATTTCTCTTAAATAATTTACTTAGTCAGTACTCGATATTCGACTCAAGTGTGTATAGTATTTGTTTTAGAAAAGTAAAGTGAATTAGATTAAATGTGCCTACATATTTGTGTCAATTAACTAACTATATATTCCGAATTAATCGTTTGGTTAGGTATGATGTTAGGTTTAAAACTTTGTCTTCAGTATTACATTAATATATCAGAGTGAGGTAATTTTTAAATCATTTGGAAGGGGTTTCAGCCGCTTTTCAAAAGCTTTTCAATATCTCTTAGAGACAGAGAGACACATGGCTACTAAAAAGTTAAATTGAATTAGTAATGGAAACTGCTACTGCGCCATTTCCTTTCAAATTTAAATCTAACTTGCATTACACACCCTAAGAGCATGCTTAATTGAACAGACTTGACTGCTAGACGGTAGCTACGTGCATCTAGCGAATATTTAAATTGTTTATTTCTAAGAAGTTCGACCCACTTTAGTGCCAGTTTTGACTTCGACGACTCGGCACTTTAATAATACCTAAGAACGAATAACGAAGATTGGAGGTAAATTAAGGGACACATTCCAGGCATAGAATTTTAACGGAAGTCCACGAAGTAGTAGACAATTTTGAAAAGTGAAGATGAATACCTCACGTTTGAATATTAAGGGGCGGAACGCGTGGCACAGACCGAATACAACGTCGACTCTCCTAGCTTATATGAATAGGTAATTAAATGAGTTAATTAGGGTGCTAGTGTGAACTGTGCTTTCACCGCCTTCCAACGGCGCAGTTTCGGCACGGTCTGCTGACAAGAATACTTGTTAATTGCTTCTAATTCGCAGTGGAAAATATTTCATGAATTATTTTTTAGTTCTTTCCGTTATTTCTATTAGGTACTAGCTTATTGTTAGTAGTAAAAACTTGATCCTTTTTAATGCAAATGAGAGCAAAAAATGTATATCAAAATAATAATATTGTTATTCTTTTTGACACAATAGGGATATTTATAATCTCAACATTTTTTAGGGCACATTTTTCTTTAAAACGCTTCTTTCCATCACTCGGTCTCTTAATTTTCTTTTTTTAAGAGGAGGAATCTTCATAATATACAAAGGACTGCGTGCTTCTCTGCGTGTGAAATTCTCGTGAGGAGAGTACAACCAAGAGCCCGTGCATTAACTTTTCCAGTTTCGCACCGCTTTTCGTAACCATTCCATTGGGCTCTAGCTTCAAGCTCACTGATTGTGAGCAGCCTATTTTCTTCCCGAATTTCGACACCGGCTTGTCTTTTCGACTCTTCCAATTCCTTATTTTGCATCAACTCTTTTAAGAATGGATGAACGATCCATTCCATTTCTTTTCAGCTTCAACCATTCTATGATGTTTTTTTGGAAATGCTACTTAAGTCAGAGTAGACTTGTGCTCTCTGTCGTTTCATCGTACACATTCAAACCCTGTATCCAGAGGTGTCTCTTTAGCATCACAATATGCAGATAAATTTGTGTCTTCATACATTTGAAGTTCACCACGTCAGTCATTACCTAAATCAGTCATATAACAATCTAGTTTTCGATATCGACATCTCGTCCATATTCGCAGATCTGGTATTAGTGTCTTAGTTCACTGTCCATCACTGTCATTCAGCTACCATCTTCGCTGCTTTATTTCCATTATCATTCTCTCCGTAGTTTCTTGGGACACAATACTACCATTCTCATGCATATGCTTTCTTTGAAATGCCAAAAGATCTATTAGAGTCATTGCTGTGATGACCTGTATCATCACTAAGGACGTCATTTGGAAGGCCGACTTTATCAACATCTGCCTTTGCTGCCCTTCGACAAGTTTTCGGTGGAAGGAAAGGAAAGAAAGGAACTTCCCAAAACTTTACACAAAATTTGCACACCCGTACAAGAGAATAAAATGCCTAACTCCTGAGAGTATCCCACGTTTCGTACTACTCAAACCATTTTGGTTTGGCATAATGCGGGTAAGCAAATCTGTGTACTCCTCTGCCTGTCTGCAAACATAATCAGAATACTCGAAATAAAATCTCTTAACCTAGGATTATTTACAGATACGTAACTTACTTTTATTCTGGTCTTTCCGATGGTAAATTATACAATAATTGTCATCCGCCAGCGTTTCAGAACTAACGCCTTTGTGTTTTCGGATGCCAATTCCAATTTATTTTTCACCAATCATACGTTAATTGCGCTGAGGTTTTCGTTGACCTACTTTCATCCTCGGTAACTACCAGTAATGTAGGTTATCTGTATAACTTAGCAGGTCGGATTGCACAGTCAGCTGCATCTCAAATATACCATCAAACAAAACATTCCATGAAAGAGGTCTGAGAACCGAGTCTTGGAGTACTCCTGCGCTGGTTTTCTCATTTTTCTCAATCTGAAGCCGATTCTGACCAAAGTAGTTGGTTATAATGTCGATCAAGTACTTTTAAATTCCTCTATTGAGTAGGTATCGCATTATATGTTCCTAACTGGCATTCATCTAAGCTAAAGTAATGAGTACTCACTATTCCTCTTCATAATTTGGTAAAGCCATGCTGCATGCTATGGAATAATTTAGCAGGTGTCTCTACTTCTTCCAATAGCCTTGATGTAATCACTATTTCATATAGTTTGCTGATGGTGTTAAGCATAATGGCCTATAAGATGTTTATCTTCTATTGAAACAAATCAAAATTACACGTTAGTTAAACGTTCATCTGTTTTCTTTTGGAAAATTTTTGAAATAAGCTTATGAATCTATTTAATTCATCCAGATCATCTACGACCTACTAAGGGAGAAAGGAAAGATTCAATAAATGAATCATTAACTTATGCAACTCCCTTTGCTTTTTAGGATCATAGTTTTATTCAAACTGACACGTTTATAACTAATTATACCTGTTCTTGTTATTATTGCTAGATGTGTCGTTAACCTGAAGTAAACACACAAATTGTAATAATTTATGTACATTGATGTGGAATATATTATAATGTTATTAAGTTTTTCTTCTTAGTTATTCAAGAATGCTTAATTACTTTATCAGATTTTTTATAAGAGAGTATTACTTGCAGGGAATTCATGAATTTTATTAATCTAAGATAACCATAATAAGTGTACAAGAGTCAACATGTTAGCACATGTAATTATGGATTAGCATGCTCTAAAATACAGTTGAATGAACATCAAACACACTTTGCACATCAAATACTGTTGATAAATAGATATAACAAGCACCTTCATGTAAGTAGTGAAATATGAGTTTATTGGTGTGTTCTATTTTGTACCCACGTTATTGCAGTATATGTATTGCACTTGAATGCCCGTTGCTAGGGCAAGTTCCTTGGCGATAACTGCAGAATTTCAAATCGATCACTTCTCTTTATTCTATTTTTAGGGTCGCCCTTGATAAAACAGCGTCACACACTTCATAATTTTCTTAAATATCATCCAAATTCATTTTGCAATAATTGGTTTTCTGTGTCATTTTAATTTCACAAAATATATACCTGCCATTGGATGTTTGCCTACGATTGACATCCTGAATTTTTCTTGTAGATTCTCTCCTACAGCCATGTAGAACGCCGACTCCGGTCAGGTTTGTCTTTAATCGTATCCTGGAACTTAACCATACGCGTATTTGATAATAATTCATCCTAATAGACCGTAGGTAGAATTTGTTTTATATTCTAAAATTGAAGCACGCATAAAATGATGTCTATTGTTGATTTTATATCTCTTATTTTAGGAAAATTAAAAAATAGATTACAATTTTTACAGTGGCAATACATATATAAATGAACCTAAGACACACGTTACAGAATAATGGTGGAGAAGTTACGTACTATTAAGATATTTAAACGCAATAAAAAAGGAATATACATTTTGTGTTTTTCTTTCTACCACTTGACATCTTTAATTCTAGGGGGAGGGAAGAGCATATTACAGAAATCCTTTGTTTTCTTTTATATAAATTACGCGATGCTCTTGTTATGTGGTCAGCAAATTGAAATTAATTTTGATAGTACAATACATACTAACACCTTATATTTTTTTATTCTTTTTATTTCAGTCACTTATTGATTCAACTTTATAAACGTTTCCTGAAACATTATTTTGCTGCACTAATATTTGTATGCTTAATATATGTTTGTCTTTTGTATAGTCTGAAATTCTATAATATATGCAATACTGTATTAATTAATTATAATTGTGAACCATATTTATGTATAGAATGCCACAAATTTTAAACGTTAATGATATGTATTTCTTCTCAATAAACATAATAGCAGTATGGTAGAATAATAACAATATTATTGCTTCGTATTTCAATTACCCGAAACAATAGAACACCAATAATTCCAATTGATTTCTGTTTGAACAGTCTCTATATGAATGTTACCTATTTTAAAATAATATCCCAACGGCCGATAATATGAATAGCTATTGCATAATTCACTTCAAGCTGCCAATTCGTAATATAAATATATTGTATGTTAGCACAAATTTTAAGGATACAATTAAATTTTAAAAGTAAAGAAATATAACTTTTTCTTTGATAACTTAGACGCTGGATAGGTGGCTACACAGATTTTTATTAATAAAATAACTTAAGATAAAAGTTTTGTTATTAGTATGTGTTTAGAACAGAGTTATATACATTTATTTTGTCCTAACCCGACTCCGTAGTTTAGTTTTGTTACGTCCCCATATTTAGATTTAAGTTCCTTCAGTTCTAAGAAGCTAATAGTGAAGACATTTTTCCTTTTTTCTATTTTTTCTTTATTCTAACAAACACCCTCTTCATTTGTAATTTACGACCACTAGAGTTCCTTTGTACACCACGCGTAATTACTTTTGTAACCCCACCAAAGGAAAATGGTCAGTGTAAGAAGGGACTACTAGTTCAAAACCATATTATAATAAGCAGTTCTGTTCCGACATTTCAAGCGACAATACATTTGTAAATATCTTACTATGTAAATATATGAAAATACAAAAAGAAGGTTTTGTGTGTTTTTGTTATTTAAATACATCAACCTAGAAGTGATAAAATTCTGTATGTTAATGAACTGAAATATCTTGGAGTATGATTCAATAAAAGGCCTACATAAAATCCACATAATCGGAAAACAATAAATAAATCACTATTCCATTGAACAAGTGCAGGAGGTTGCGTGGAAAGAAAGAAACTGGGGTGCCAACTAATATAAATCTCAAGGATTTCCATAATGACAGAGTTCATCTTGCCACAGCGATCAATAATTTTGTTTTTGATTATGTCTTGGAGTCACAATAAACGAACTTGAATTTCTTTGGTGTCGATGCCATCTGACAATACTGCGTTTGTATTGTGTTGTTTTATTTCAGTCGACTTACAATAATATATGTACGTAATTCCAAGTGATTAAACTCAATAAATTGTCGAAGAAATAGCATAATTAAAAAAAAAGTGGGTTTCGAATTCATTCAGCCAATGAAATCAAATAAATTTTTTGGTCGATTTTCTCTTGGTTGGCGCTATTCTTTACGCAAAGGTATCAGTTTTACGTATATGAAGAGAAACTGTACGAAAATATATTTTTTTTAAATCTAAGCTATTCTCGATATCTTTTGAACAATTAAAGATTCCCAGAACGGTCAAATCTGACACATCTAGCTCCAGATATGGTTTTTAAACTAAAAGAAAGTCACAAAAGTGAAAAAAATTGCAGCATTTTAAAAATTGCCTTTATTTTTGAGAAAAGTCATCTCTCATCCAACATAAGTACATGAAAAAAACTTCCATTTTGTAAATTAGTGTTACCAGTCTCGCTAGATGGCTCGTGTTATACGAGAACACATGTCCGCATATGTAAGTGATTCCAAGGGCGGTTTGCCATGCCGTAATATAGTAAAACTTCAAATAAAAGTTGTTAACAATAAACCGAAAGCCAATAAACGGTTGATAAGTACATTAACAGTTAGATGAAGTAGTTGCAAAAGTGTTAAGAATGAAGTTTTATTATTGAAGTTGTTGCCCTTAAATCACTGTAAATACCCCAACGCTATCTGATGGTTTTATTTCAATGAAAGGCCAAATATAGTGTCGACAACTTACTCTGTGTAATACCAATTTAAAAGGCGTGCTAGATTCAAACATCGCGAAATCCTGCATAAGTACATATGTTACCCATCCAATATCTTATAGTCAAAATCAGTGCTGAACTTCAGCTCCTTATTACCGAGACGAGTTTCGTCAGCTCTTCGACGCAAGGAGTCGAAAACCGCCCTTGATAAAGTCACGCTAACTTAAGATGATGCATAGTTAAGTACCAATTACCCCAGTTGGTTTAGACGTTAATTTGAACAGTGTTGTAATCAAGCTAGTTTATACAATGCGCTCGGTGTGAAACTGAGGAGTGGTTCAGGACGTGGAACGACGCCCCACGCCCGCAGTAATACCAATGCGGCAAAATTTATTATCGCCAATCGCTACGTTAAATCAAACTTCCTACGAGAAGCCTATTTGTGATTTTATTAGCGGAATGGGTCTCTATTTCCCCGGGTAAGTGTCTTATTTGCCGAGCCTGCCGGAAATAGCCGAGCCATTTCCGACAAAGGAAAACGTAACTGTTTCTCGAGAAACTATTTCGCCTCGACTATCGATTTATCACTAGTCGGTGGACTATTTTAAAGCGACCTTTATATTCGCGCGACTTGACTTGTCGTCTTCTTTTACCGTACGAATCGAATTATTTACACGTCTGCGTTTCTCTTAACGATACGCTTATGCTTCCTCGATCAACTGAAGTAAAATAATTCGCCTGGCCTGGATATTCAATAATATAATGTTGTTCTGAAGGCGAAATACAAACAATGTTTTCGGTGGTGTCAAATCTTATCAGTCGAATCACAGGGTATTCCAGGGTTTTTTGGAAAATGGCTTCTCCTGAAACATCTAAATCATTCGAAAATGGGAAATATGTCACATTTTTAATAAGTTGCATCAGCTTGTTGGCCTGACAGCGATTGATTCGCTGGAATCGGTAATTTCCGACAACATACTGGGAATGCTTTCGAACAAAATGTGTACTCGACCAATGATTGATGGGTACTTCACTACCTCCTTTCCAAATAGAGAGGAATTGCGATGCAATGAAAATATGTTGACGCAGGCAGACATCTGCTGGTTTACGGACGGTTAGAAAACCGGGCAAGATGTGGGCGCTGGAATAATTTGTCGCAATCCAAGGAGTAGAAGATATTACCCTTGAGCAACACACAACGACTTTGTGGGCTGAAATCTATGCCGTTGAGATGTGTGTTAGTGAGATTTTGGGTGAGGACTATAAACACAAATCAATACAAATTGTTAGTGACAGTTAAGCGGTGCGGAAAGAACTAGAAGCGCATAAGAGCAAATCTAAACTGATCTGGAGCTAAATGTGTTCTAAATACATTTGGGACAGTTGATAATATATTCCCAATTAGGGTACCTGGGCACTCACTCACTCACGGAAATGAGGAGACAAACACCTTTGCGTTACAAGTTACTGTGGAGCAACTTGATTAGAACCTGGCAATGGCAAAGCATCTACGGTACCTAAACAATAAATCAAATTATAGTCAAATAAAAAATTGCTCCAATTTTGGAACAACTGGCCTGGTTTGGTGCATGCGAAGGAGTATATCCCATATAATAATCAGAACCAAGGAACTACATTAATTTGACCGTAAAAGCGTCAAGGTAATTGTCTCTGTCTTTACAGGTCACTGCAAATTTAGAAAGCACTTACACAGAATCGAACTCTGAGAGTAGACTGAATGCCTTTAGAAGACGAGGGGCAGTTTGGTATATTTCTGCCACTACTCTACTGATTCGAGAATCAGGTATGCAGCCTTTAGGAAGGTTCACAAAAAACCTGAAAATAATTTCATTTAACAAGCTACTGAGGTGTTTAAGATCTAAACTTGTTGGATGATCTTTGAGATAACATCGGCTCTACAATAGTCCCTAGTGGTCGTTTAATCGAACCATGCGGATCTTTCATTAATCTCATCTAATCTGATCTAGTTCAATATGTTTTTGTCATCTCTGGTTTAACTGAAAATAGTCTTGATTTTCGTACCTTAAATAGCATCACTTGTATATACCAATACATCTAAAAAAGATACTGATGGTCCCAAAATACGAAATTTTGTCCTATATTGAAGTTCAAAATAGATGTAATGGAAGAACAGAGGCAATTTGTCTTCTAGATGTACTAAACAACGACCCAAAAATCCAGTTGAGTGAAACTGAATGTACTTGCATTAAAGTGCGGGTAATAAGGCCAATCTAACGTTCGATATCTTATTCAAAAAGAAAATATACTTAAACATTAAGAATTATATATATATCCTGAAGATATAGAGATATTAAGTATAAATGGTACCGGTGGGTAACCATTCGGACAGCACTTCTGAGTGGCTCGGTGTGTTCCGGCACTCTAAGCCAAGGGGCTTTCAAGGGCTATAGTGCTGAGTATAACCAATGTAACCAATTTTCTTTTGAATTTGGAGGTAGATCTAATAGGGTTCCTGCGTCTTATGCTGGTAGGCTTCTTCCATTTTTTAACTAACTTAGTGATTGTTTATCCTTTGAACATCCATTTTCGAGAATTTTGTCCGTTGTCATTTGGATTGCACGAACATAATTAGGAATAGTGTTTTTATGAACTTGAAATAAAGTGAGTTACTCTGAAACCACCACACATCTCTCCCAAATAGGAACAAATATATTAAAAAATATTTCTTTCAATATTCTTTCTGGATAATTTGTCAAGTACCTACTGAAGAAGTTTATCATGTCAATACCGTCTAAAGAACTTGAATACAATCTTATCTATGGCTTGCAATTTAAGGGTTGGGTTGCTAGGTACAGACAATAAATAAGTTTCTAACTTTTTGGCTTTGTTGACGATAGATAATTCTAGGTGATAAACACCATCAAAAAAATAAAGAAATGCTCAACCCATTTTATAGAAGCTTCAGTTGTCGTACTATCTTTAGTAGTCATTTGAACTGGGAAACCAAGAGCAAGACGATCAGAAAAACTGGATTTCTTTCTTTTACCTTTATAAAAGAATCAATGAAGAAACAATGTTGTCATGGGCCCTATGTCTGATGTTTCCGAGGTAACCGATGACGTTCACAGTGCGTAAAATACTATTACTTCAATGAAAGTATCCGGCACCTCCACCATTTTGCACGGTTCCTAAACCACGACTCCGCAACTGGGGGTAACTCGCTTATAGGTGGCTAAATAATTAATAATAAATAAATATAGAAGGTACTTACCTGGATAAACCCTATTGTGGCACCACACGTTTGAATAAAATGCGGCAACTTCCCTTTTGAAAGACAACTCTTTATTCTTAACTCTACTCGACTCGTGTACTACTGTCCTGATTCTATCTACCTACACCCCTCCCCACTTTTTTATATGGCGACTTTGCTGAGTGGACAGAAATCAGTCAGCTTGTAGATTTTAATTTAACTTAAGAATTAGTTAAAATATTAATAATAATAATTTTGTGGCATGCGGTATTAGGAATAGCTCTAAAGGTGTTAACTTTCGTCATGCTCTTGAGCTACGAGATTAATCCTTATTGTTCCTTTTTTGCAATAACACTCTCTCTGTTGGTGACACATGCATTTTTACTAAATGGATGTTAATATCTGTCAAAATAACCTTTTTAGTTTCTCTCAATATAGGTGAATACGAGAGATCTATAAAGTCGCTCCACGGGCACAATATTATCAGTACCACCGTCACTAGTTCCGCAATAGTAATTAGGTACTAGTTAATTAAAATAGGGACGAATGACATGTTAGGAACAATGAGATAATTAGAGTAGGTAGCCCCATGTAGTACCCTTTAGTGGAGCATGGGGTTTAAGGATGTTTTGTTTTCTTGTATCGCCTTAATTTATCAATAAATGGTGGTGATACAGAGTAGGTTGACATCTTTCTTCGCCTATATTATACACCTTCCCTGCATTGTTTATTAATTTTGATGTCTTTCCTATTTTTTTTTAATTGTCTTTTAAAATAGATGTATTCAACTTTTGATTCGTGTTTTATGCTCTCCGTGAGACAGATTCTGATGTAACAAAAGTCATTAGGTGCAATAATCTTTTTATAATTGCATATGTGAATATGAATTTATTTCTATCTGATATACCGATAATAAGGAATAAGATAAAAAGAAAAGATTAATAATTTTTAAAACTGTACCGTTGAAAATAAACAAATACTTTCAGGCAAACAAATTTTAGAATATTATCGCTTCATAATTATTCATTTAATTAATTTACTAATATTGATTCACATTAAATTAACAATTAAGTTTATTTTATTTTATTATTATCATTTATCGCCTGTTTTATCTAAAGTTTGGTTACTTTTAGTAATTATTACTTCCACATCATTACTACCACGCGTTAAATCCGTCAAAAACACTTCGCACATGACCTCGAAATAGCACTTTTTAAAAAGAGTTTTTAATATTTCATTTGCTTAAAAATTGAATAGGCATTTGAGAGTCAGGGAAACATGCTCTTTTCGTTAATATCCATATAAATCGCCAAATCAAGCCCTCTTCGGAACTCTTACTGAATTGTGTTAGTAACTCAATCGAAAAAGATAATTGAATAATTTTTTTTAGGTTGTTTCTTATATAAAGATATCATTTATTAAATATTTGGCAGAAAAACAGAGGCAATCTCTGAAGAAAGTTAGATTATTTATTTTTACATTTGACATAAGGGGATTCTTTTACTTGTTGACGTGCACAATAACTGCTGTTGAGAGACTTGTAACACACAGCTAGTAGCTAATATTATTTTCTATAGAAACATTTGTAGGATTTACTTTCTAAGAGCTCCAAACAAAGAAAAATGAAGAGCTAACTAAATGTTTTCAGAAAAGCTCAATTGTGTAATCTCAAATTTACACAGCAGATTACTTTCACAATGCTCAAAAACAAGAAGAAAAAACATTACAAGCAGCCAAGCATCTTTTGTAGACATTATAACACAAAAGTATCTTCACTTTTCTCCACTGTAAATCCGATTATTTTATTTACCCGGTATAAAAGCGTTGTTGCAAACTCCCGGTCGCGTTTTCCGCACATTCGCGTTTCCGTTTTCCCTTCCGCCACTATTCGACTTCGTTACTTGCTTACCTGCCCCTTGTCCTATACGGTCTGTTGGCGGCCGTATTCTTTTGCCCTCTTACCGTTGGCGAACGCACACATTCGCAAATTTAAATGAGACCGGCCCTTAACGAAGGTAATTAAGAGGCGGTTTTAACGAGTTTCCGACCGTGCGAAAGTCCGACCGGTCTGCTCTATCGCCTCGCTACTGTGATTATTTTATCTACGAAAGTGTAAATCGATGACGCGCCGGATGATGTTGTGTACTAATTTTGCGCTTTCGGTGCTACGAAATTCTTGGATTTTCACGAATTAGATACCGTGAAGTGTTTCGTGTTCTTTTTTAATCTAGGATTACTTGGTGTAAACGGCACGTAAAACGCCTTGCAACTTCATTATGCACCTCAAAGAAGTTCTTTTTAACGCACAGATAAGGTGTTATATTTATTATGTGAAGTGCTGACATCCTCAATAGCAGAGATAAAATACTCTTAAATGTCTCTATAAAGCTCGATTTAATTACTTTAGGATTTTGCTTTGTTGATGGATAAAAAACAAAAAGGAAGATAAAATATATTACCAACTTAGATAACAAAGGGTTTCATTTTGTAGACTTCGCGGAAATATAAGGTTTATTTCGTCAAGCTTGCTAATAGTTATAACGATGCATCTGGGTGATTTACGGATTAAGAGGCACATGAAGATCTGATCACTCTGCGCTACATGAGATTTTATTAATTTGAAATAAATGCTTCATTATCAATTGAAGACCAAATGAATTAAGTAAAAATAAGAAAAGACCTGTTATGAATTAAAAATAAAGATTATACTAACGCCTCTCCCTGTTAAGGAATACAAAGCTAACAATTCTATAAATGGTAATCTTTATATTTGTACAATATCGTGGATATCAGTCTTTCTACTATTTAAATTCAAGTGGGGTACCTCAAGGCTCTGTGTTGGGGTCTCTCTTGTTTCTTATTTTTGTTAATGATGTTACGGATTGCGTTTCGTCCGAATGCTTGCTCTTTGCAGATGATCTTAAAATTTTTCGATCTATTACATCTGTCGAGGACTGTGAGAGTTTGCAAAGAGATCTTGATGCTGTCAACACCTGGAGTAAATTGAATCATCTTAATCTGAATATTAATAAGCGCAAAGTTGTATCTTTTACACGTAATATAGTTCCTGTAACTTTTAATTACTCTATTAACATGTCTTAAAAGCTGCTTATTTCTCTCTTTTTCACACAGTTATGTCATATAGAATTTTGCTATGGGGTCATAGCTATCCGAGTCTTAGAATTTTTGGGCTGCAAACAAAAGCCGTGCGGATCCTAACTAATTTATCATTTCGTGCTGACTGTCTAGAAGCATTTATAAGATTAAAAATTTTAACTTTTCCATGGCAGTTTATGTTGGAATGTCTTATGTACGTTAAAAAATATATAAATTGTTACTCTACTAATGCTGCATTTCACGGCTATAACACAAGAAATAAAAATGATTTAAGCATAAGTATACTCGTCTCAGTTCCACACAAATGATATCTTACCATCAAGACATAAAGTATTAAAATGTTCTCCTGCAAAATATTAGAGATCTAAGCAGAAAGTCATTCGAACGTTCTATAAAAAAAATGTTAATTCATCAAGCTTTTTATACAAGTGAGGAGTATTTTCAACACTTCTTGTAGTTGCACTTGGTGCTCACTTTAATTTTATTGTTACTGCATTTGTTATATTATATATATTATTAAACAACTTAAATCAAAATTCTTAAATTAGACTTACGACTTGTTAAATACTGAATACTCTTGTATAGCCAGCACCAATAAATTATATTTATTTCTATTTATTTATTTACTTATTTATTAACCGAACACCCAGTAATTTTTACCATCAAATGTGGCACATACTGATTTACCCGTCTTTTGAGCATAGAATTACACAGATGAATATCCCGAAAACGCGGGAATTTTGAAAGTTAATTTTAAACCTATTTATTTTCTATATTGAATTTATATTGCAGAAGTTGGAATTATTAACTAAAAACGTAATTGTTATTTAATAAGCGAACTTATTTGACTTATCTGAGATAATTGCACCCTTCTCTGCTTTGTTTTGCGCGGCTATTTCTTTAGAACTATTTATTAAATTAAACCACATTTGTTGGTACTTAAATGTTTTCTTTATCTTGCAAAATCGATCATAATTTATGTACCAGAGTCTCACGCACACGATTTCACTTAAACTAAGCTCTTTAAATATGAATATCGGAGTAAGGGGCATTTGAGCGACATTCTCCTATAGCGTCTCCAGTGGCACTAAAGAAAAGGGGGTATCCATCTATTCGTAATTTTTTTAATACTAGCGCGTCCTCTAGATTGTTGCAGTCAGAAATTCTCACCCCGCGTGCTATCTGGCATTTGAGAGGGCATACCTATGATTAAAAAGTAATAAAATAGATGACATTGCCATGAGTAAAATTATATTTTAATAATTTAAATAATATATTTTATAGTATTATTTTTAATAAAAAAATATGTGCTATATTGTAGCATTACAGTTTATAATACTTATTTCTATTGGTAGCGGATACATAGGTATCTACCGCAAACTGCTTTTTTGATTATTACCCCATTGCTCGCTTTATTTTCACCATTGGTGACAATGTTAAGAGATGAATAAAGCACCTGATTTACACTTGTGCAAACTCGAAAACCTCGAAAACCTCAAGACGTATGTATATTGTGGTATCAGAAAAAAATTCTCACCCCTTATAGTGTTTCTTTGTTCGTGAAACCAGCAAGAACCGTATAAAAGTGCGAATTAAATATCTGCAACGTAAGCTGCATTGACAGCAGTCATTTATTTAAACGCTCCAAGCGTAACGAGTAAGCATTTGCCAACAGCTGAAGCTGTGAATATAAATTTCCCCAAGGATAGCCTGCATGGTTTTTCGGACAGATGAAATGTGTTTAGCGGCTAAGTTCCCCGCACTTACGTGTTCGCTTTTTACGTAGCGAGATTCGAGTTAAAGCGCACTCTACTGGCGCGACAACACAACGGAAGCAGGACGAAACTACTATTTATTTTATTAGGGGATAGAGAGTGAGGCGAATGGAAACGATTTATCAAAACGCCGGGGTGTACGCGGGCGGTGCGAGACAATTTTTCGAAAATTATAAATCGGCTACGCGCTCCCGCAAAATATGTTTACATCACACGGCGAATGGAGGCTGATGTATGGGATACGAAGAGAGACTGGCACGTCGCTGTACTTTAGAAACACTTAACCACGAGGAAGAGAGTAGGGCCATAAATTATTTTATGTATATTTCGGGGGGAGCGTAAGAATAATGCTGCATTTCCCAGACGTCGGCTGTGACTTGCCTAAAATTCGCAGAAAAATTGGACAGTCGCAGACCGCGACCGCGCGAGGAAAGAATCGTCACAAATGCAAAAACAACGTAAACAGTTAGGGAACGAAATGGAAACAAACACAAACTAACTAACTAGCTAACTAACTGACAACCGCTGCCATAGTAAATATTTTGCTGAAATGAAATTCAAATTACCTAGGTCGCATTTTGATGCGAGAATGTGGAGGTGTGCTGGAGTGGATCGTTTATGTGCTAGTAATATATTACCGGTATGCGAGCGAAATTAAATTACGTGACCAGTGGAGGCACAGATTTCGTGGGATTTTTGGCAGATGGTAATATCTAAAATTCCTCCTTTTTTGCTCTCGAAACATGCGTGTATGGGGTATGCAAAAATATTGTTTTACCATCTTGTAAACCTTTGCTAATACCTCTCAACCTTTTCACCGTTATTTTAAAACAATAAAAAGTGGCTTTACGTATTTTTTGTAAGTAATCACAACGTACGAGTTAATTAAAATGTAGAACTAAATTAAACTATTTTACATAAGTTGATATTGTAACGTAAATTTATTTGGCTATAAATACTTTGTTTAATATTTAGTCTCTTTCAAAATTTTTAAATATTAGTGACGAAAACCACTGGCAATAAGAGATCATCACAGTATTTGATACACAAGTAGCTCTGAACACGTTCATACGTAAACAGCTTTAAAATGGTTTAGGAGTGCCAAAAAAAAATGAACGATTTAGGCAGATGGAACAGCTTCAGGAAAATATTCCGACAATAATTCACCGACGGAAAATTCCCCGAGAACAATTCTACAGGAAAATTCCTCGAGTTTCAGATTTTATTTCGACCGGGGCAGAAAAATTTATTTTCAAAGAATGTCAATTCTTTATTTTATTTTAATGCCCGTGGGGTTATTCTTCAACGTATGCGACGCTTGTCATCCACTTTGAAGAAATTGATATTCTTGAATTCCATACAACTCGACATTTAGGTGTATTGTGTGGTGTTATGCGACAAAATGCAAGTGTACCAGTGTTAATGATGACTGTGGAATTATCCTATTCCTTTGATTTTCTTGACTTCAGAAACAACGAATTGCTATAATCTCGTCGAAGGGACCTGTTAAAATTGATACTTACTCGTTTATGTTGTAAATGTTTTATTTCTTCATTTTTATTTTACACTCATAATTTTTTATGAATACGCATAAATCTATACCGCTACGCATCAATATCCCGTGCGCACTCCTGGAGTACCCCGATACGCTACCTTCTCCCAAACATTGTAAAACTATAAAGTATGGCAATATATTTATTCAATTACATAATATTTGTTTATTTATTAATTTTCTCCAACCGAGATTTTTGGTGTTACAGACACAAAATTAGTAGGTAATTATTACCCTTGAATAGTAAAAATGCTTAGATTAAGCAGGTAACTATTATCAGTTCAATATACTTATATTTTGGAAGCAAATAGTGGCAATACTTCAAATAATACCTTAGTATATACTTCTATCAAATGTACATAAATTATTAAGCCATAAATATGATAGTTTCCAGTTGAGAAAATCTATTTACTCAAATCTAAAATAATTATTTTTGTGGTAAAAATATTATACGTTCATAATGATTTTAGTATATTGATTACATTTGAACTAAGAAATTGTTTCGTCTAACAAATTCACGGGTTTGGAAAACTGAACAAATTTGATTCTCAATATAAACACATCATCTTCTTGCTGCACACGACAACATCGCACGGTTCAAGAATTGGAGGCATATAATGTCGCATACAAATTTGTCGTGTTGCACAAAAATAGTCGGTCCCATAGATTCAAGAATAACTGCCCTGGTTTCTATTTCATTTAAATGGTCTGAATCAATGAAGGAATTAAGTGTAATGATTATATTAAGTTCATTTTAAAAGAATGAAGAAAGAGTTTATACCTGGAGTGTCAGCTACTACCAACTTCTTCATTCATTGATGCATCTATGCTTCCTCCATTTTTCATAATGCATCCTTAGATAAATTCAATCAGAAAGTGTAAGAAACCAATACGAAACCAATGCGGAATTTGTTTTGAGATTGAAATTATTGCCTCTATTAGCGTTTGTGCCCACAGCAAATGTTGTCCATGCTTTTGAAATCCTGTGTAAGGGGAATACACTGCCTGATGATGTCCAACCATTGTGTATTATTTCAAAGACTAGGCGAAGACGGGATTGCACTCTCGCAAATATGCCAACATCGGTGAGCACCATCGCTCGTGGAATTGTTATGAGTCTGTGGAAGAAGGACTACCAAAAACGAACAACTGTATAGAAAGATAATGTGAAGGAAGTACGGCGCTACACGTGGAGGTTAAAGGTACCAAATATTTTGGGGATAGCAGCCGGTTAAATAAACAAACTCCTTTGTTAGATCACTGAGCTTTCGTCAATAATTAATTATTTCTTCAGAGGGCGCAACTAGGAAAGGACAACAATGTAAAGTCGAAAAACAAGTGAAAATACGGCACAGGTTTGGTGAAACTTACACGAGGAATTAATTAGAAATGCTGCATAACATATTCAAAAAGTTGATAAAAGATCAAATAAGTTAAAGAATATTACGAGTAATAAAAAGTATTAATTTTGATAAAATTATTACGTTTCAATTTAAAATATTAAAATAGTTGTAGACAACAAACACTGACGGCTGCCATTAACTAAACGGGTTTGCACAGGCGCAAACCTGCTTGTGTATACAGTGGCGACCAGAAGTGTAAATTTATAGTGTTAATCAAAAGTTACAAACAAAATAAAGTAACTAAACGAAAGGTCAATGTAGTACATAGGAGGACTATTACAAAATGTAGTGAATAAAAGTTATAAATTCAAGTACAGTTACTGTTAGCCGTGTCTCTATTGCCGTGAAGATGTAATAACAATGAATAAATGAAACTGAGGTTGCAAATGTCAGTTCTGAAATTAACCGAAGTTGATGTTCTGGTTTATATACACCATCTCGAGGAATAATCGCCTTTTTAGTTCTTTCTCTCTCTGTCCAGGATGGACACATTGTTAAAATCAAAATTGTGACCGGTGCCCAGCGAGTGATCAGCTAAGGCACATTTGTTGTTAGTAAATTTGCAGTCCTGTCTATGTTTTTGGATCCTGCAAGAAGTTGACTCGATTGGCCGATGTAAATTTTAGAACAATTGCAACATGGTAATCTATATATTATATTTGATTGTAACAGTAATGCAATTGAATTTTTGACATTTGAGAATAGCGACTTGGAAAGTTTGAGGTTATAGAAAGCAATTTTTCAAACTTTGAAAAATAGATTTAATTTTACAGGAGAGGGGCTCTGTATAGAAAGATGACATTGAGCGTTTGAGACGCAAATTTCAGGAGAGTCTCCACGCCCCAACGGGAACAAAGTTTACGCTAGTACCAGATAAAGCTATACCTAGCAGGCGCTTCTGCTCGTAAAATGTGTCGTGATTATGTCGAACTTGTAAGGAATTTTAACTAGAGAACTCTTCCTAATTAAATAAAAAGAAAATACTTTCGCTTATTATTGGTATTATTCTTATATATAAAAAAAAAAATAAAGAGAAAATCTAACATAATACTTACTGCTCATGCTAAGCCAAAATAAAGTGTGAAGGGAAGTTTGTTAGTGTCCTGGTCACTGCTCAAATTTATCGAAAAATTTTACTGTCGAGGAATTTTTCTGTCGGTGAATTGCTTGTCGACTTGGACAGTACTGAAAGAAAATGAAGTAATAATCTCGCAAAAAAGTGGGAGTAGAACACCATTTTCACGGTTTAAACCTTTTGCAAGATAAAGTAACAGCGCAATACTGGAAAACCTCAAAAGCGAAGTAAAGCAGAGAAAATACAAATATCAAGAAAATTTGTAACTCGAGCTAAAACTCTTCTGGAATAATGGGGATAAAACAATATCCCTGTACTAATTATTTCTTGCGCGAAAAAATTAATATTTTTGATAAATAAGAATTCTATATTTACATGTAATACATAATAAAAGAAAAAAACAGTGCTGTTAGTAATGTAAATGTGAAGTTTAATATCAAATCATTGGAGCATCATTCATCAAACAACAGAAGATACCTTAGGTAAAATTACAAGCTGTAAGGGTGTATAAAGTGCTTAAAATTCATTTTATAGTTTTGGAAAGTCAAACTGATTTCTTTAGATGTTTTTTTTTTTTTAAATCGAACACCTTGTATAACTCTACATAAACCTGTAAAAATCTTCATTGTGAATAATATCTGTTCGTATATTTTTATGACAATCCGTAATAATTTTTGATAAATTTACAATAAAAAATATTAGTAATAAATAATTAATGTTGAAGAAGACTGAAAATGAATGAATATTAATTTTCATTCTTGCCTTAACTTTGCCGCGTATTTCGTTACACGTTACACAAGTTACACGTTATGTAGAAACATTAGAAATATTCATTATATTTCCCTGCCACACATTTAGCTCTTGTTATAAGTCGTTCTATTTTTAAAATCAACAAATTGAAACAAAACAAAACTCTGTTTGAAAAGATATTACATTCAAAATTGCTTTTATTGTTATGAGTTTGTTCCCGCTGAAGCTACATGTGTTCTCACAGAATGCCGTTTATGTTTACTCAAATTATTGAGACAACATATTCGTGTATGGTTCACTGCGGTTGATGTTTAGACCCAAACAATGTTCCCTAAAATAAAACAATGCCATTATATATGTAACTTAGGAAGTAATATAACCTCAGATAACAGCGTGCCAGTTCGCTAATTGACGGTCGGGAATATATTGTTATCTTTGTATATATTTATAATTTAACAAGTATAGTTTAGTTATCCAACACTCTCACACACACATACTCTTTTTGTGATAGAAATTTACACGATAAAAGGCACCTCAAGAACCGGTACCTCGATTTTATGGAGCGAAGAAAAGGTTTCCTTAATTACAATGAGCAGGGCGTGAAAGGATCAAATCGAATCCTTAGCATTTCATAGATGAGAGGCGCTTTTCGGCGAGGAAAATGACTCCGTCATTATTACTGTGTTATTGTGATAAAAGGTTATCTTATCCACCGGAAATAGGGCTATTGAGTTCTTTAACAATGTCTCCCTTTTCTCTTTCAATACTAAGTCATGCCTCCCTCAAGCTTTTGTTTTAAATTGTGTAATTGTTAAAAATGCGTTAAAAAGATTTTCAAAACCATGCTATTTTTATTTTTAAATAACCGTATGTAGTTGTGGCATATATTTCTACCTTTACAGGATAGGGCAGTTACTTCCTTATCATATTTTGCCTAAAATTCATCCAAGCTGTTGTCAAAATTTGTTAAAAATAATATGCTGTGGCTATTGTCGTTCTGGATGCAATTCTAAATGCTTAATATATCTGCTTTGCCCTTATCGGTTTCCGTTGTCATACTAACATAAAGAATAATGAAGTGGTTGACACTTCGGACATTTTTATCTTATCTTTACTTTTTTTCTATCCTTTGTTACTAAAGCATAATAGCAAAAACCTTTGTTAATATATTACACATAATCGTAACTAGAAAAAAAAACATTTTCATTGTGCCAAAATCCAACGTAGAGCCCATAAGAATAAAGAAAATCAAATATCACACTTACCTGTGCTTATTCAAGTTTATAATACCTTAAAAATGACTTTTTATTTTTTGTAAAAAGTTAAGTTATTCTTGTTTCCTTAATATTAAAATTGAAAGAGTTTTCGGTTCTAAATAATGTCATCAATGTTATACTTTTGCAAAAGCAGAAAAGCCCACGAATGTCTGCAATGTTCAAAATGTCTCAATACGTAGATGTTATTTGAAGAGGTCTCAAACTCATTTAGATTGTAAACGAAGCCATCAATTAACACAAATTTATTTTGGTTTAACTTTATTCAAGAGTTTCGATGTATGGTTTTAGCTTGTTGTATAGACGTGGATCAACTCATGTCTGAATATCGGTAATTTTCTGTACCTAAAGTGAATGGCTATATTTATTTAAAACAATTAGAATAATATTCGGGTATTCGGTCTGTTGAATTAAACTAAATAAATTCCTCAACACTGCGTTATTATTTTATAATATCATTAGGAGGAAAAAGTTATAGGGTGTAAAACTAAACTGACAGCTGACAAAAGTCACCATTTTTACACCATATAAGTTTTGTGCCCGTGAATACTAGCAGAGGCTAGCAGCTCATATATTGATACGTTAGTAAATTAAAATTTAATGAATATTGATGTAAGCTAGTGTTAAAATATCATGCTTTTTAAAAGGAGCTATTGAAAGGTAAATTAAACAACAATATTACACACGACTTAGTGCGAACTTCCATATGTCAAAGCAGAATATACAATTGCATAATAAACGTCAATCAATGACTTAGTATCCAAATTAACGATAAAAAAGTGTTTTGATGTATTAGACATATGTTTGTTTGTGCCAGATTAGATTATTACTATTCAAAATAGTACCTAAAAATTTACATATTAACGAGGTTGTTAATTTTTCACCTTTAAAGCGAAAAGTTTAGAAGGCTATATATTTATTAAAAAATTCAACGAACACCATTTATCTATGATTTATCATTAATTTCATCGCAGAACATCATTTATCAAATTCTCTGAAAACTATATCAACTTTTTCAAAAATACCAAGCCTCCTATCACTATTGACTACAATGGAAGTACTATCGACATACAAAAAAAATCGTCAGAAATATGGTGTGGGAGGTCATTAATAAGTAACAAAAAAAAAAACAAAGCTGCCATTGCGCTATCTCATGGTGTACCTGAATTTACATCTTATGGTTCAGAATTCACATTGTAATGATTTACAATTCTTTCAATCTTTCTCTTACCTAAAAATAAAACAATCCATTTTGCTCAAAATATTGCAAATATCTGGTTTTTCAACTTCCCTGACACAAATGAACATCGAGCTGTGTCAAAAAACTCTCATTAAATCAAATGGAATACAAACCACATATCCACCAGAATCTATCTGG
This sequence comes from Protaetia brevitarsis, assembly GCA_004143645.1. Lineage (NCBI taxonomy): Eukaryota > Metazoa > Arthropoda > Insecta > Coleoptera > Scarabaeidae > Protaetia > Protaetia brevitarsis. Next base: position 25,940 of record RXPK01000462.1, on the reverse strand, counting down.
TTAAAATGTTTGCCTTCTAGCAACCATACGTCGAACAGCCCCCAACAAGGGATAGCAGTTTAAACTAGCATATGTAGTTCGGGTAATTCATGGATTACCAGTCTCACTGGCTTGCTTGTGTAAAATAAGAACACACGGCTGGGTATGTCAGCGATTTTAAAAATGAAATGAATTCATGAACTAATATAATAAAATGTCAAAGGAAAAATGCCTAAACAATTAGCTGAAGGTATGCCACTATGGCCAGGGATATAATCCATTATAGGAATCACCTTGCCTGCAAATATAAAAAACAGAGGCTAAGACAGAACTCGCACTGGATCGACTAGGATGGATCGGTTCGAAACGGTACGATTGACAGTTTTTGATATACATGAAGTTAAATAAAGAACTGCGCATTGGTTGGGAGTTTTTCGATGTGATCCGATCAGAACCACTGTGCGACTCTTCATTTAATATCTTGTATAGCAAAAAACTGCCGATTGCTCTTTTCCGAACCACCCGTTCCCAGCTGATTCAGTGCGCATGCTGCTTAAAACTGGAAATGAACGTCATGGCAAACCGTTCTTCGAATCACTTTACATTTGCAGTCATGTGTTCTCATTTCACCTGAGGGATCTAGCAGGACTGGTAATCCATGAATTGCTCGAGCTAAATCAGTGACTGCATTTATCGGCTTACGCTATAGTAGTTTGCTGATTGAGAGTTTGGCGTGTGGCTCCTAGAGGCGTATATCAGAACTCTCATTCGCGTAGTGGGTATTCGTTGATAAACTTGGAGATGGAATAGCGATGAAAGTGTGTTTATATATTCGGAGGAACGCTAATTCAGGTTTGTTCCTAGTGTTATTTCCATTCCACTGTTTTTGCTCGCATGATGATTCCTGTGATGATGAATACTGTCTTGGTGGCATTTTTCCTTTCATGTTTTAGTCTAATACTATTTTCTCAGAAAATTTAGAAAATTCTCTTACTATCAGATAATTTTCAGTATTAGTGGGATTGCTTTTCTTGATGTAAATGAGTGACTGATGTCCGACATTATAGATCCGTTAATAGCACATGCAATAAGTTTAATAAGTGGTTACCAAATTCTTTAAGTAAAGTTAAAGGAACCCAACCAAGACCACAACAGATTTTTTATTAATTTACTGTATTCAACTTTTCTTTGATGTTGAAATTGTCATTGCGGTGAGCGGTTCTTTCCAGCTGATTAAAGGAGCTTGTTTGATTTAATACTTTGGAAAGTTTAAACAGACGTGGCTTTGATCCTTTACACATTATTTCTTAGATAAGTATTGCTTGTCATTCTGTTGTCAAGTAGAACAATCTTGGAAATAAAAAGAGCGGTTGGACTATTATGTGTTCCTCTACATGTTAGTTCTATAATGACTTAAGAGAGGTAAAGCTTAATAACAAAATTGTCAGATACAGTTCCTGACAGTTTGATTCGTCTAAATCGAAAGCTTTTTTTACAGAGCTACTAATTCCTCGATATCGGAAATAATTTTTACCTGTAAGTATAATCCCTTATAAACTCCCGGACACATCATTAGTATTATTAGGCGTGTGTATAGGACGTATAGCATAGCGCAGCATGGAACGGTCGCCTCTTACACCAGTCCGACTATGCCCCAGGCCCACGCTATCAGAGCGGTGATTGATTCCGGTTAATGATCCAGCGCACGAACTTTGAACTACCAACCGTTCCTAATCAACAGCGTGTTTTCGCCATTATTGTGGACGTTCTTCTACGCCCCCTCCTCCACCTCCAGTGTTGTGTGTTCCTTCAGTACCTGTTTTCTATATCGCCCTAGAGCCTCTGATTGTACCTGCGCGTATCAAGAAACCGTCTATTGTGTGTACACGTGTGTGTTTGTGTACACGTTCATTCCGCTGTAGGCGAGGGTGAGTCGGGGGTAGAAAAAATAAAGGGAAAATCGCAGGAAACCACAATATGTTTCGGACTTAGATTTATATTGGTTCCCCTGTGAGGCGCTGCGCCAAGATCAAAGGCTGGGAAAAAGTGCCTGTTGTTGAGAGAAATTTTAAACGAATTTAACGATTTCCTAGGGGAAAGGGAAAATTATAATTCCTATCCCGGCGATTATAATTAAAGGGGATGGTATTTTCAGATTGATGTGATTGCTCGTGTTTCAATTTGTATTTTAATGTCTGTATTTTGCATTGTTTCAATTGTAATGGTAATAATAGGTTAAAGTATTCATTATTTATGTTAGTGTTTTGTTAAACATATATATTTTTTATAGCAAATATTTGCTTGTAGTGAAACACACAACGCAAACGACCGTAGCATAAAGCTAGCAATGTAGTCATTCATCTGTCTGGTGACATATTCTATCGGTTCACTGTATTTAGGCATTTCTCTTTGATGTTTTATTAGCAAGAGCAATAAAAGGGGAATAACACTAGGAACGGACTCGAGTTTCTGCCTACCAGGCGTCATTAACACTCCTATGAGTGTATAAACCCACTTTCATCGCTATCACATCTCCAGCTTCACATACAATCATTCACCAGGTGCAAAGAGTGCAGCTTGTGCGCTTCCTAGGGTCCACACGCCAAAGTCTCACCCGCAAGCGACCGTAGCATAAAGCTGGCAATGCAGTCATTGATTTGCCTGGTGGCATATTCTATCGGTTCATTGTATTTAGGCATTTTTATTCGATGTGTCAATCAACTTAATAGTCGAATATGATATTGTTTCTAAAGTAGTTTACTAAAAAACAGTCGAATCTTGGATTTAACAGCGCCACTAACCGATGCATTAAAAATTTGTAATAATCTTGATCAACTTCCGTCAAAACAGGCATTTGATTTTAATTGTATACCTGTAGTTGTTAAACTTTGTTCTGCATTCTTATCGGTTCCTCTCGAAAATATTAATAGTATGTTTAGCTGTGGTTTCTGCTTGAATGGTTTTAAATTTGTTAAAGTTGCAGAACTTGCATGGATAACTCTAAAAAATATTTGAAAAAAGTAATAGTGTCTAGTTTTTTTTTTCTCAGGCAGAAACACTACTTTAAACAACACAATTTGCACTCCTTTTTAAATATTTTTGCGAGAGAGGATATTTTGCTGTCTTAATGCAAAAATACTAATAATAATTAAAAAAGATAATCAGGGTGCGAATATTATTAAGGGTTAGAACAGCGTATTCATCTATTTTGTCCGAACCGGCGCGGCGTGCGTTATTTCGGGTAGATTACCAATAGATTTATGTTTGAGGGAACTTAAATATCGTGTGGAACGCGAATAAAATAAGTTTTGAGGGTTTCATCACGGTAACAGCAATTAGATTAGAAGCGATTTAGAAAGATAAGTAGATATAGGCGTCGAACTCATCACATGGAATTAAAACGGATTGATTTAACAAATTTATAGGCACTTTTGGAAAGGGTTTAGAAACTTTATGGATGGGTTGGAGGGTGAGGGTGGTGCTGAGTCGGCTTTTGTTGTTTATAATTAAATTAGGACATCATTGCAATAATTTTCAGGCAGAATTAGTTGCAATAGATCAGGCGGTACGTTATATTAGGCGCGAGTAGGTGATACGGGACGTGCGCATTATTGCCACGAATCGGCCTTCAAGAGTGGGGATAGCGCTAAGCTATATAATTATTGTAATTATAGTAAATGGGACTCTCTGTAAAGGAGACACTCCGCGAGGAGGTTCTCCGATGGGAGACTCCACGAGGTATTCTTCGTGGAGTCTCTCTTAATAAACAGCTAAAGTGTACTAGTCTTTTGGTTGATTCCTGTCCCGGCAACCCAAGGTAGGCGCAATTATTATATATACTACCTCTGACTTACCCCCCCCCGTCCTGCCCCCACGTGACATTATAATTGACAGTTTATCTGCATTAGAGGTATTAGGAAAGTTGAAAAATCCGACCGATTTGTTATTAGGGAGTGTAAAACTTTTTTGGAATAGGGGTCATGTGGATACAACTGGTCATGAGGAACTAGGAAGGATTCTGGTATGGCGTTCCGACCGTCGATACACAGACATCTTATGAGAAACATGGAACTTCCATAACTAGACAAAATACTTCAACCCAATATTCATCTGACAGCTCAGAGATCGTCCAGCAGCATTCCATTGGCAGGCAGTTTTTGCTAAATATAAAAGACCCATGAAGATTTTTATTTCAGTGAAGTCCATATATCTCATTTGAACTTCGTTGTCAGTAAGAGCGATTCTTTAGTTCAAAACTAATGTACTGGAATCTGATTATTCTTAATAGCATTTTATCAGAAAGTAGATGACTCCAACATTATAGGTAGTACGTATTACCTTTGGGAAATTTGCACCAATTTTATGTCATTCACTACATCTCCAACTCTTCTACTGTTTATGAATCTCATGCTCAGAATCCCTGACTTTATTGGCAGGGTAGGTGGGACATTACTTTAAATGGGAGCTGTACTACGAAATTATTGGTAGCGTTACACGTTTTAAGGAAATGTGAGTTAATTTTTGTTATATTGGGCAGTAGGGTAATAGTGGATCCCGGTAATTTTAAATGGTACTTATGTAAAATTTGAGGGGTTAATGATTCGCATTGTGAATGTGGTGGGGTAGATACAGCGAGGCATGTTTTATTTGAATGTTTCCTAACTGACGAGCGGCGGTCGCGTACGGAAGTTAGGGCATTAGCTAAGGGATTAAATTGGCCGCGGCAGGAATCATATATTAGTCGGTCGAATAGTGGGATTTTTTTTAGTAATATTGCTAAAGAGTTAGATAGGTTACGGCATGATATTTAGAGGGTTATTTTAGGGAAGTTTGTATTCATAAATGAATATTCCATAATCCATAATGGTCTGAATTGGTGTTAAGTTATAGCTATTAGCATAGTAAGGGTATATAAAACAAAGATTTAATTTAATTACTATTGGGTAGTATAATCAAGATTCAGTTATTGTTAAATATTATAATAGGTGCTTCTATTGTTTTATCGGATTTCAGTTCTTTGTGATGGCCCATCGTTCCGCTGATGGAGGAAATAGCTTCATGATTTGAGAAGACCCAAGGAGTACGGAGTAAGTCTGGAGACGGCACAGTTATCGGAATTGAAAGAACGTGGAGGCTATCTCTTCCAAACTCAGAAGAATAATATTAATAATTTCCTGTTTATCAGCAACAAAGCTTATGGATGCTTCCAAGGTCCTGCCTCCAAAGTAAGTTTCTTTCATGGTGTTTCCTTTCTCTTTGGAGAATGCTGACAGATAACTGAAGTTGCTTCATGAGCGCAAACATATAACAACTGATAGCTGACTGATTTATATTATTTCTGTTAATATTATTATTAATAATTGTGGGGAAATTATGAAGTTACAGAACAATTTAAATAAATTTTTATGGAACCCATATAGTATTCAGAATAGTTAGCCTTGTGCTGGAGCATGGCGTATAGCGTGGATAGTAAATATTTAGCATTTCATAAATAAAGTATTAATTCAATTCTTTCTCAGTTCTATAAATCCTAAAAATAAATCTATTAGTATATATTTTGATTTACGCAATGCTGTTGATATGATTGATTACTCCATACTTGACGAAAAATTAGATAACTACGGAATTCATAGCACTAGTTTGTTTTGCGCGGGCGTTTGAATGGTTAATAAATAATGGATAATAAATAGGAAAAATATGGACGTATTGAGAATCAATTTCTGTTAATGGAAAATAGGTAAAAACTTTGTTATTCTAAATGACCACGGCTAACATTCATTAGCAACTCAGTAAAACTATTATTCAATTCGTAATCTGGTAATATTCACTTTCAAAATTGTCTTTCCTCGGTGTATGCATTAAAACTATCTCAAAATGGTTAAATAATGCGAATAAATGATAAAATAATACGAACTACATTGAATTATTAACAACCTGTGTTTCACACCTCCACGCTATGCAGCTAATTTAACTTAAGAGAACACTATTATTTAAATTTCAAGTCATTAAGTTGAAATTTATGGTGCGATGCGTTAAATAGTGTAACATATTTCATCGGTATACTGTACAAACACGCGAAATGATTTAGTACTCGCCGTTACGTACCTTTGCATTGTTCTTGCTCCAGTAAAAATGGGAATAACAAGGAAACAATGGAAGACGAGTAGGGAGGTACTTGAGACAAATTGTTCCAATATGTTCTGGATCTTTTGTCGTCTTAGAAAATGAAATTTATTTTGTACAAAGGGTAAGTAATTTCCGCAATTTGTGTTATGTTGTGAGGTGTGTTTCTGTTTCTCCGGATTCCGTTATGAATGTGCACATCTATCGTCAAATATCAACTTATCCCTTGCGAAATGAGGAAAGGAGGAACATTTTTAGACGGCGAAAAATAAGAGTAAATATCGATACAAAAAATGCGGATAAATTCCTTTTTGAGCCGGTGGATGGTCGGGACGAAGTGAAAGCAAAGAAACCTGGAAGGAGTACGGATCGGCATTCACGGAGGGTCTGGGAGCATAACGGATGGAAGAAAAGATCTCACTCTTGGTATGCGGAACCGATACGCGCTCTGCGGTGAGGGAAAGGCGAGAAAGCCGGAATTTACCGAAGTATAGAATTCGCGATGGGCGAAAACAAAGTAATGAAGGCCTGGCCAATCGATTAGGGACTCTTTTGGTCCTCGAGCTGAACCAACAACCCTTATTGCTGCTTCTCGCAGTCCCGTAATATAATTTTACGACGATCGCGATAAGTTGCCCGCAGTGAATATGCGATTCCACCATTCAGAGAGAGAAAGAGAGAGAATCTACCAGGAAAATTTACGTAGATCTCTCAAAGGGATTTTCCTCAAATCCACCCTATTCGATTCACAATTAAGAATTGGTGCTTCAATCGTTCGTAGCAGTCGATATGATTAAAGGAGCTGTTGATATTTTTCATTTTTTATGTGTTTGCCTTCTCCCTCCGTCTTCATCCATTTTTTTTCTCTTTACTCCCTAACGAAACGCCCCGGCCTATAAAAGAAATGATAAAGATGGGAACGTCGTATTTATGCAATGGGAGAATTTATTGATATCGCCGTAAAAAGGTGTTTTTTTTGTTTCACTGCTCGGCTCGCATTTGTATTCGCGGTACGTCTGCTCAGGAGGCAATAAATTCAGCCGATACTTGCGATATTCGAGAAGGAGTTGATGTAATAAATTTGAACGTTAGTGGGACCGTTTTCTGGGTCTGCAACCGGCTGTATTATGCATATCAAAGATATATGCGACGAATACGATAAAATCTGGTAGATATAAAAGTAGTGACTTTTGTCATTTGTTGTGTAGTGAGTAAGTAACTAAATTTTAAAACTATAATTACCACACGAAGACCAAATGATTTTTTTACTGGGAATTAAATCTTTTAACATACAGGCTGTCTCACGGGGAACTGCATCGATCGATATATGAAAGAGTATACATTGGAAAATTATGATATTTTGCAGTACACTAAACCTGACGTGCGCTATTGAACTAAAATATTTTAATAATCTGACGCATCCGGTTGTACCGGAAGTGGCTGTCAACTTTATTATTTTAAATGGAACGCCCTATATATTATTAGATTTCTTTTAATTCCTCATACAATTTTAAAGTAAGTTTGTTAAAACAACTATGTTGATATTTGCAAATATGTTTGAAATATTTGCATCTTTTTAAAATTTTTGACAGATGGACGGGTGCATCTGAACTTCTATAACTGTAAAGGTATTTTACTTGGAAAATTGAAAACTTTTAGAATTGTTGACCATATCGGGTAGCAGTCGAAAACGAATGAATTTTTCGAAAACCTTACACACAGTGTTCGAAAATTACAGTTAAACTTTCGAATTGAAAAAGTGTTTAAAGGAATTTTTTTTAATACAACTACCTATTTTTCCCTTTTTCATCCAACTGCCCTTACAAAAATACACAGAAAAACTCATATTCATTACGCATCTAAAATGAATAATTAGTAAAATATGTATCTATGTTTGGTGTACGAATGTAGCTTATTATGTAGTTTTTTTAAAATGTCGTCCTGATTTAGTATATATAAGGTAGTCGTGACCGTTCGGGAAACAATTCAACATTGATGAAATGTCACTTAGTTTTCAATTATAAACAATGCCGGTACGTTTAAATTATACGTACTAAGATTACTTAAAATTGTTTATTATTTATGGATGTACCCGTTCATCTGTCAAAAATTAAAAAGAAAATGAAATTATTTCAAATATGGTTGAAAATAACAACGTAGTTGTTTTTACAATGTAATGTAATAATATATAGATCGTTTCGTTTAAAATAATAAAGTTGACAGCTACTTCCGGTACAACCGAGTGCGTCAGATTATTAAAAATATTGTCAGTTCAATAGCGTGGGCTTTAGTATATTGCGAAATTTCCAGAATTTCACAATGTATACTATTTCATATATGATTCGGTGCTGTTCTTCGTGAGACAACCTGTGCTAAGTGGTTCATAAAACACCGCCATTGTAGCAGTAATAAGCAAGAAGGTTATAACAAGGCTATAGTTTTCTTTTAAGAAATATCTGCTCTTCTCGATCTACATTAATTGTGTTCCTGAGATGACATGTTATGGCATACAAGCCAGTATGCTAATGACACTTTAGTTATGTATGTATGTATATATTGCAAGGGTGATATTGCACTGCGACCTAACCGATCTATTCTGCTATTCTTGCTTTTTACAGATGATCTTCCAAACCTATTCCTTTCAGAAAGTGTAGGATATCAAAAGGCCCCAGGTTAGGTAAGTCTCCCTCTTCGATTTCACGTGCTCCCAGATGCAACGTCCATGAGTTGCATAGTGCTACGCAATTTGAGAGGGGATGGATGCTATCCTGTTCCCCAATCTGCTCCAGTCGTTTTGCTCCTCCATTTGATCCTTCCTTGTGAGGTACTCTCACTTTGGAAGTGGAAGGCTTCTTATGGAGGCCCTGCTCCAATTCCTGTATTAGCGGTGTCGTCCCGCGAATAAACGTCCTTCCTCCATGGTTGATCCCACGAGTAGCTAGGGAAGAAAAGATCCACCTCCACAGAGCCCCGCATGCAGAGGTAAGATTAAATATAATGGGGTGTGCCAGGTGCCCCAAGGTTGGACTAGTAGACTGGTCTTCTATCCAGCCACGCATCCCATCAGTCTAGTCCGCCACCTTAGGATTTAGGTTTTTGTTGAGGTTGCCTCCTAGCTCCGTGCAGTTAAATCAAGACCCCCATCCCTTTCGGGACCTGGTTTAATAGTTTGGCTTTCGGTAGCCGAAAGCAACAACTGACATCGTTGTAGAACCCTGTGCAAGCCCTTAGCCACGGCACGACAACTCGGGCGCGGGGGGGAGTGGTTCACGGCAACGGTCTTCATTCACCCTGCTCCAGTTTTCAGCAGAGAGGACGAACTTATAGCCGCCACTAACCATCTCGTTTTGAGCGAACCCTGACAAGATGGTCTTTCTCCTATCTACCACCCCGGGGACGTGCCTGGTAGGTACTCCCAACCCTTCAGTTATGGTGAGAGCAAGTAGCAATATCAATAATGAAATTAAATTTACTAGAAACAAATACAATATGATCAATTAAATTTACGCTCCAGCTAGCCATGATTTTATTTTTTCAAAATATCATGTCGGTAATGACATATAAAATACATCTGTCATGTGTACTGTATTGGTTTATTCACACCCAAAAATGCTTATAATAAATAGTAAAGATTTTATTATCGAATCATGAATGAAGAAATGGTGTAAACTTGAAAAATGGAGAATGGTTGTACTCTTTGCAGCCATGTATAAAAGAATATCGGCCAGAAATTTCAATTTTTCCAGTAACATATGACACTTTGCGGCAATTGATAAAAGACTCAGTGGCAAAATTTCGTGAAACCAGGTCTGTGTTTCCAAAAAACAGGTAGTGGTAGACCATTAAAACAGACAATTAAAAATACAGCAGATGTTGAGAAGCGAATAACTCAATCACCTAAGAAATCGATTCATAAGCTTTCACAGCAAACACAACTTTCATATGGAGGATGCCATACAATTCTTAAAAAAAGATCTATAAGAATGTCCATACTAGTTTCGTTGTGCGCAAGAACTCACTCATTAATCACGTAACTTGACGTAATTACTGTCAATAGTTTTTGGGCACCATGAATGATGACGACGTTCTTGGTAAATCCTTTTTCTCGGATGAAGCATGGTTTCATTTATCGGGATATTTAAATAAACAAATAATAAAATCTGGTCCATATGAATTTCTTGAAACATCCTTGCATTCTCCAAACATAGGTGTTTGGCTTGCAATTTTTCCCAGACGGATTGTTGGTTCAATATGCTTTAATAATACCATAAATGAACCATGGCATCACATGGCATTCCTAAAAGTACCTCATTGAGTTCATAGCCTTTAAAAAGGGCTTTTCTTTTATTTTAACGTTTTCCCCTTCCAAATATCTTGGTCTAGATAGGTTGTATAAGGGATTGAAGTTAAAACTTCCGTTTCCTCGGGCATTATTATTTTCACTTTAGTAGGTATTAGAACGAATCTTTTGAAAGACCTTCTGATGTCTAAAATTGTTGTTGTGCTGGTTTTAGTAGAAGTAGTTCAACCCATGGTTGTTGAAAGTTGGTACTACAGCTCAGGTGGTATTGGATTCACTGCTAGGATATAAGGATTATAATTTATATTATTGGGCTCAAAGTTCTATGTTGGAGTTAAACCGGTACGCTTTGGAAACTATTCAGTTTTGTCCCATTCTTTTTGTAGTCGGCTTGATTCTCCTTGCCGTTTTTGTTCAACATAGCGATGTTTTTGTCGAGAAGAGAGACAGGGACAACGACAAATTAGAAATAAATATGCATTCGATAAAGAAAATTGTTGTCTCGTAAAAACTAAAATGGTGTACACGATTTTGAAAACAAGTCATAAACAGAACAATTTTTTTTCTAAACTTTCTCACTTACCTTTTTTAAACTATAATATCTCGGCTACAGTTGACTTACCGAATACGCAAACAAAGGCAACTTATCTACCAGCTGATAGAGAGCAGCGTCTGTTTAGATAAAACGATAGTACGCAGTTTGATCCCCATGCTTGATTGTGACCAATTTTCCTCTAATGGAAGCGTAAGATGCAGTGGTTATTATTCTGTGAAAGAGTAAGGAAAAAAAAATTCCGAATAAAATAGATACTACTAATATAAGAACTCCCTCTGAAGCTCACTACCAATCTGGATCCATGTTTAATGGTTTCATGGCTTCAATCTCATGTTTGTTAAGAATCCATAAAACCTCTCCATTCACAATAGTATGTAAAAAGACTCCAAGGAACTAACAATATCCGTTGTATTAGGCGATGATTAAGGGGAATATTCCTTATCATTTAATTTCCATCTTTCGACGTGGCCTCGGTGGCGCTTTTGAATAACGTTCGCCTAAAGTCAAAGACGTTAATTCAAAATTCCCATCCGGCGTCGCCCTCTGCCAAATGAAAATCTCCTTTCTCTCCAACCGAGGTGACGGCTGAAAGAGGGCTGAAAATACATTAGTGCAACGAGGGGACGGAGAAGTAGATATTCGGTAAAGGTGTACGTTCCGGGAGAGAGTCCTTTGAAAAGATTCCATTGCGGAGGAATTTATACCTCTATACCTACTCGCCAATCTCCGTCGGTCGTCGATTCCAAAATGAAAATCTCATAAAAACTAAGCCGCGAACGGGAATAAAGTAGGTTGGTGGGTAATCAAAGGAGAGACCGTTGCCGGAGCGCGTATATTAGGAATATTACTGGGGGAGACCTTTATTTGACGTTTAGTAAATTGAAAATGTTTTCTGTTAGACTGCGTCTTCGGTTCTAATTCGAAGAAAGCGGGGACGAGATAGGAATACTCGTCGCGCAGATTACTACAGAAATTGGGCGAGAACGCTTTAAGGAGATTTTCGTCGCACCTCCGCTTCTCATTTTTTTTTCCAACGAACTTGAACGCCTTAGTTGCTAATTCAGTTTTCCTTGTAATTAGTGTTTTTAGGCTTTGCAGATAAAATTTTTAATTTAACGGCAGCGAATTATGTCAACGGGACAATGACGGTTTGGAAAGAATATTTGAAGGGAAATTAATTTATTAATCTTCTTCGGGTATGCCGGTTTTATACTTACATAATACTTTCGCTTTGGAATCTGAAAAAAAAAGTATTTGAGTGGTGGCGAACTAAGAACGTCACCTGTGAACGAATCTACGAAAGTTGCTCAGAACAGCTCATGAGCAAAAAATCTCTCCACAAAAGTTAGTCAAAATAGCTCCTGAGCAAGCAGCTCTCCACAAAAGTTGTTCAAAATAGTTCCTGAACAATCAGCTCCTCACGAAAATTGCTCAAATAAACCCCCTGATCAAAAAAAATCCTCACAAAAGTTACTCAAGGGAGCTCCTGAGCAATCAGCTCCCCACGAAAGTTGCTTAAAAAGGCTCCTGACCAATAAGCTCTGCACGAAAGTTTCTTAAAAAGCTCCTGGGCAATAGACTCTTCACGAGAGTTGCTCAAAAAATGCAATATCCTGAGCGATAAGTTCCCCATGCATCTAGTCATGAGAATTTGGCAAATCTAGTAAATACTGATTTTTCTAATGTTTGCGAGTGGTTTGGTGCTTTATAAACATCAAATTAACATTAACATATTTATTAATAACAATCTTCTTTCACCCTTCTCTGAAACTCTACACGGGCATGTGCAGCAGCTGTCTAGGAGATTATCATCTTACGATGCTCTTAGAGTCATGAGGCAGAACCTTGGTGAGGATGTATCAAGAACAGTATACTTTGCTCTCTTTGAGTCATATATATTTTCTTACTTGCTGGGGTTTCACCACTACAACAAATTTATCAGAAATTTTCAAATTGCAGAAGTGGGTAGTGCGTGTGGTCGGTGGAGTGGACGGCAGAGTCGTCTGTCGGCTCCTGTTTGTTTTCCATAAAATTTTTACTTTATATTCTTTGATTATCTATGAGTCATTGAGTATTGTATACATTTTTATAACACCCGTACCTGGAATAATATTAATCTTCCAAAGACAGACACCTCTCTTTGCAAAAATCCTCTCTATTACATGTTGGGTTTCTTTTTCTTTAATAAGCTTCCTTCTGCTATAGTAGATTCTTTTAATTTAAATGCATTTGGTCATAAATTGTGGGCTATATTGTTGGAACCAGCATTCTACTCATTTGACGAATTTATTAAGTAATTAAAGAAGTACGTTTGTTAACGTGTATCTTTTGTGTATTTTTTTTTTTGTTTAATTGAAACAATTATTTTGGATTACTAGTATTTGATTAATACATCTTAAATGTCAGAGAACAACATGTTTGATGATAGAGGTAGCACAGTTCTTCTTAAAAAATATCGCTCTATATCAATTATTTCGAATTTTGCCAAAGTCTTTGAATTCGTAATTTACAAATCTATTCTCAGTCATGTTCAGTATCGATTATCGGAGTCGCAACATGGTTTAGTCCCGGAGAGATCTATTATTACTAACCTTGCGACCACAACTCAATTCATCTCTCAACAATTGAATTGCCGTGCAGGCGTGGCCGTAATTTACACATCTTATTGGTTAAATTGAATAAATGTGTTAACCTTTTCTTAATCTTCTTAGATCTTATTTATCTAATAGAGTTTAATTATGTATCTCATAACGGCCTCTGCCCCCAAACATTTGTGTCTGCTTCTGGCATACCACAGGGATCTTGCTTGGGACTTCTTTTTTTCATAATGTACATTATCAGATTTGCTAAATTCTCTTACTTGTCCAGTTCTAGCGTACGCTGGTGACCTCCTCGCTTCCTACCGTAAAGACGAATATCCTACAAAATCCCTCGTTTTTCCGGATGTACCAAAATGCTAATAGAATGCATAATCATGTGTTTTTTGATAAACTTAAACAATCTTCTATATCTTTATGTATTGTGTAATACTTATTTTTTTTTTTTTTAGTGCGCGTGCATATGTTACTTCTCTTGTACAACATTGTCCTGTAATTTGTTCCTGTTGGGCAATCAATTATTGTTATATACAATATATAAATATATGGAGGAGCTATAAATGAGAATGCAGGAAGTGAAACACTATTGACAGCATTCCCCAATTGGCATTTTGCCTAAATCAGTTTAATATCTTAAAAGTTTTAATATTAAACCCTAATCCATCCCTTATGACCATACTGACTTCTCTCTTTTTTAGTAACTAACGGATCTTCTAATTTAAATATGTGTAAATATTTGATAGTTGTGAATCCTGAAATCGAGGAAAAAGCATTTTCAACTACACAGTAAACAACTACGAATTTTAGAGCTTTGAAGTTTTTATGCGAAACGCTAAAAGCGAGTTTCCCCCGCAATAGAAAACGTCAGAAAGTGGTAATTAATTAAATCGAGCGGCAAGTATGAATAATTGCCTCCGACGGAATAACTAGACTGCGACGAGTCGTCCCCGTCACTTTTCCCATTCCCCTCCGTCCCGGGTTTCCCTCATTTAACGAGATTACTCGCGTGATATCTGGATTGGGGATCTTAGTGCGCGGCCGAATCGGCATTCGGGATGAGAAGGACGCAGGATTTCCGAGCGCGATGGTAATGTGGACCTTTTTTTTTCTCTTTGCTCCGCAGACGATGATGTATTTTCGCATTTGGGAAAGAGGGTTACTGTACGGAATGATGAATTGCTACCTTATTAACGTGAATATCGTGTTAGCGAGAGTCGGGCGGGGGCTACGTAGGCGTCCGTGAAAAGAAATTAATTTCAAAATAAACGGGTGTGTCTATAAGCTGGACGTAGAAGTTGGTGATTTTAACCTAGAGCGTGTACAAAAGAAGAGAAAACATTTTAAATCCTATCTTCTGGAAAAGGAAACGACTAACTTCCTCGGTTGCATCTTACTGCATGCATTCGCCGTCTCGGGATAATTGTATTTCGTTTAAGGGTAGTTAAACCACTTCCCGTTCTCTAAATAAATCCGGCAGAGACGTTGCAGTGCTCTGCATTAGGACGTCTTCCTTTCGCACGGGCGCGCACTACGAAGAAGATTCGGCCGTTTTGTTTAAGTGCAAACCTACTTCCCACCGTAACAGATGATGCTGTCGCTGCTGTAACGGCGATGTGATATTGATTTTATGCACTGCTGTTTATATATTTAGTGATTTGAGAGGCGAAGCGGCTGACAGTACTACGCTGCACTTATTTGGTAATAAATTGATGAAATCAGTTCAATTCTCTTCGAGCTAACAACGGAGGGTCTAGAATCTGGAAGTTGTGAAACTTCGGGAATAAGTTGAATATATATAGATGTGCAATAATATTTTTTTTTTGGCGCGTAAAATTGACTTTAAACTTTGGCCAATTTAAATATAATTCCTGTACAATAAAAAATGATAGCGAATGGGGTAAGTGAAATGGTTGCACTACGCTGAAAGTAGTGTATAATAAATTCATCTAAGTTTCAAGGTATCTGTATAATAAATCCACCTTTATTTCATTATGCATTAGAGTATTAGGTGCATTAAAAAACTCATTTACGTTATAAAAGGATTGTTTGTATAAATATTTTTTTAATGTTGTTTTTAATTGCTTACATGACATTTGCTTTAAAGTTGAAGGTAAGTGATTGTAAACTTTGATACACTGCCATAGTACTTGTTTTTGCACCTTTGTCAGATGCGTCTGGGGTGGGAGCAAGTGTGAATTAAGATTTCCACGTGTGTTGCGTTCGTGATTAATTTCATACTTATGAAACAATTATGTGTAGTTTTTTTTTTTTTTTTTACAAAAAGTGCAGACTCTAAAATATATACGGCAGCCAGGGTAAGTATGTTATGTTCGCTAAACACTACTTTGCACAAGTCTCTATGTTTTAATTTGAAGACTGCTCTGATACAGGTCTTCTGAAGCACAAAGATCCGGTTGACCTCCACAGAAATACCCCAAAAAATAACCCCATACTGAAGACGGGACTGGACACAGGAGTAGTGCACCTTCAACGCAATGCAAAGCCCACACTTTGCGAAACACTCTCAGGCTATAACAGAAACTTCCCAGCCTCGCGGCCAAATCATCAATGGAAATCGCCAAGACAAGTCACTGTCCACCAACACTCCGAGAAAGCGCGCACGGTCAACACAAGTAAGTTTTTCGTCATTGCATTCAATCGTTAATAATAAAATAAACGTATATATGGAATGATGCGCTTATACTCAAAACTATATAGGGTGTTATATAATATACAATTATCGCAGAACCTATGCGTGGCAGCGTTCTGACTTTGGTACTGAATTGAAAAGTTTAATGTTAAAATCTTGTATAATGTATCGTATGATTTTAGAAGATGCCTGGAAGAATCACACATCTGGCAATCCTGTAATTTGCATAAGGTACTAACAGCTACCGAATAACTACTGTTGCTTAAATTTGGGGGGGAGGGAGGGGTTGTTTAATTTTAATTTATAAAAACTGAATAATTACGGCAAATAATAATACAAACGTTTATCTTATTATCTGAGTTTTAAATCTACACATCGTATATGATATGGTTGCCCTTGCTGTCATATATTGCTAAAATAAAGCATAATAACCGGCACCTCCACCAAATGCTCATATCTCGAAGCACGGGGAGTAAGCGTAGGAGTAAGCTCTCGCCTGGCCCGATATCAAAGTTAATATTACCTATAAAATAACTGTACCTACTTTGTGTTCGTTGATATGCAAAAATAGCTAATAGCTAGCTACAGGGCTCAACCAAAAAGATATCGTTGCTAGTTTAGTATTCATTATCGCCCTCGTTCTGTCGCTATACCGCGAAACCTGCCTATAACGAGCCTGGACATCCCATATGTATTTATAGATGTTCGTCCCCCTTAAATTTCGAAGTTCGAGTTGTGGCAATAATAAAAAATAATACAATGTATTCGCTTTCAACAGCATCGGTGCTTTTTTGTTTATTTGTCATCATATTATTAATCATAAAACTAGGCGAGCTGAGTGATGCCATGCGGTATATTAAGACTGGCGTGTCTGCGAGCCACTAGTGTGATGAGAACGACCCCTACCGCCGTAATGGAAGCAATGCCAAACCTGCACCTGCCACATGTTTACATACCGTCGCAATCAAGCAGCTATAAGTAAATGGCGTAGTGCTGGTCATCAAAAACTATTAGATCAACTTAAGGAGGCACTCCATATAGGGATGTCCTCTGATGCCTTTATAATGAGGGCTTTGAAAAGGACTAGGGTGTAGCAGCTAAAATATATGTAAAGATGCCTAAAAAAGCTGTTTCGGCAAGCAGAGACACAACCCTGCACCAGGCTGAGGTCGCTACAATTCATCATTGTGTCAGAGAAATATGAAAATAGACCGAGGCTTGTGAAGGTCATTCGCTGGGGCTGCCCCTTCTCTTGGCATTACCAAACCGCAAATTAAAAAGCTGTTGATGAATAGATAAATAATGAGTTCAGAGAGTGGCACAAAAGTCACCAGGATAGAGACAGACGAAAGAGTGTTTAAAGAAACAGAGGTCAGAATTTACTAAAGATCTACTAAGTAAATATAGAACGGCTGTCAAAATGACACTAGGTACGTTGACTGGTAACTGTGGACTGAATCGACATACTTAGGCCTGGCCAAGTGGAGGAAAAAACACCAATCCATGTGCTGCGCCAATGCGTCGGCTTGGCGAGAACAAGATTTCTAGTAATGGGCGTGGACAACTCACGGTCGGTGGGGATTCCATCCCTAATCTACTCTAACATCCAGTGCTGGAGCATTAATACTATTCTTCATCAGCGTCTCTAGGAATCGTTGCATAAACTTCCTCTTTGAAGAAACCCTAAATGTAAAAATCGAAATGATTAAGATCTGAAAATCTTGCAGGCCATAAAATAGGATCGCGGCGTCGATTCAATCTGTCTGGGAAGTGTTCATGCAACCACTCTCTTACATTATGAGCAAGATGCATGTAAATCACATCGTGGCGAATGTTCAGTGGCATCTTATCAATTGCTTCTTCTGATATATTGAGGTAGCCATTGGCATCTGGCATCTAGACGACTTGTTAGGTAAATTGGTCCAACGACCCTATGCTTTAATTAATGCGTGCTTCTAGTTATTCCCGAAACTTGTGGTGATTTTGCTCTGTACAATTATGAAAATTACGAAAGTTAGCCACAGCATATCTGACAAACATAGAGCCATCGCTTCAAAGATTGCGTTTGAAAAGGTTATCATCTTATTGAATCTTACTTAAAATTGTACTGCAAAAAGTTATTCGCAGTATGTTGTCATTTCCATAGAGAAGTTTAGAAATACGATATGAATGAAGAAAGCTTCTCGTAGAATCAATTGACTGGTCCTACTACTATGTATATTTAGCATTAAAGCTGCTTTCTGGGAACTAACGAATGTATTTTTTTGTGCTGCGTCTAGAATTTGTTGTCAGTCAGACTCTCATTCCAGTGAGCAGGTCTTTCGGAAATTCCATTTTTTGTTTTTTTAAGAACTGTTATGCCATTCCTCGCTTTAGGTCCTTGTGATTATATATAATAGAAGCTCTTTATTATATATTTCAGATTATTGATGATCTCTAAACCGCAAATTCAAAAAAAAAAGTAACCTGGGGAATACGTAGAATATATATGGATGTCACGTGCAATTTCATTTACACCGAAAATTCAGTTTTCGGAATTGTAATTTGGATCGGTTTGGACAAATATCCTCCTCGCACAGGCCTAGATATATTTATATGCTAATGAAATTAAAGATTTAATGTTCAGAAATCGCTTCCAGCTGTTGTTGATACCATGCCATTTTCATAACAACGAAAGAGTAACAAATAATAATAATAATAAACAACATAAATTCGAGATGAAGCTTTATAAATTCTGTCTGGAAAAAGAAGAATATATATAAACTCCATTATTCTTTGTGATTTCTTTACAAATATTTTTTTTTTTTGGACATAAAGGCGTGTAATACAGGCAGATAATTATTATGGTAGTATTTTTGTTTTCGCTCATTAACAGCTCAAGAGAATTACTTATCTTTTGAATATTGAGAAGCAACAGAAAAACTTAACGCAAAATAGATAAATGAGGGACAGAGACGTTTTGGTACCTATAAAAATTAAAGATAAGCTAGTTGTTATATTGCCAGTATTAAGGATGTTGCTGAACTTCGATAGTTATCGATCACAGTAAAGAAAGCCAATATTCAATCGCTGTAATGGACCACATTAACCTTCAATACATTATGCCTATCATCCTTGAGAGCGGCTTCTTTGTATAGCTGCTAGCTCTGGAGTTTCCAACAGCCATTAGTTTAAACCTTGTCCTCGCTAGGCCGTTACACTGTCACAGTACATGAGCTGGTGTTTCTTCCTCCTCTTGACAGAATTCGCCAGTAGCATCATCTACCAGGTCTATGACGTTACATATGGCTATTAAGTCTACAATGACCAGTCAGCAGACCTACTATCATTTTGGCCTTTCTATCTTTACTCAGTAAGTCCTCTAGACGCCTCTGTTCCCTTAGAAACCCGTTTGTCTGACCGTGCCGCGGCGACTTTCGCCACCACTCTCTGGATTTATTTATGTATCCATTCATTGATGGATTTTTCAATGTGAGATTTGGTAATGCCTAAAGATGGGCCAACTCCAACGAAAGTCCTTGACGAACTTCGCAAGTGGCTAAGAACCTAGGCTAATATTAATTTCCTTTGGGGAAACCCAACCTTATTTAGGGCGCTTAGCAATCTCAAATCAGCTTAGGAACTAATCGCTTTAAGTGTAGGCTGACTGTCAGAGAAGATAGCGACGCTTTTATCTACCCCGATCCATGCTTCTATTTTTCTGACACAATGGTGAATTGCAGCAATTTTAGTCTGGAACATCTTTGTGTCTGTGCTGAAGCTTACAGAAGAACCTTTTCCAGCTTCGACGCCGTAGTTTGTTTTGAAGCCACCTGCATACCATTCCGAATCCGCTCTTATGGGATGTTTGTCTCCCAATCCCTCGTCTCTGGTATTATAACCTGATGTTTTCTATCTATAGGTTGAATTTTCGAACCATGGCATCCCCAAAGGTGGTTCCTTAAGTTCATCTCATAGTTTTTGATAGTCAGCGCCATGCGATTTACTTATCGGCAGTTGACAATGCATAAATCCAAGTACTGTAGGCCTGGAAGTTCCTTGTATGTCAATATGTAGCAATGGCAGGTTTAGAATTACTTCCATTGGAGTGGTGTGGGTCGATCGCACCTGTGGCACATAGACACGCCAGACTGTGTACGCCACTTAGCGATTTGATCGCCCGCGCCTGCAGCATCTTTGGCCATCATACTACTGCTCTGTACGTTATCATAGGTCTAATTGGGCCTCAATTCCACACAGCTTCCTGTTCTTACTTAGGGTGATAGCAGATTTGTTGCTTGTATTCTGGATATGTTGGTTTCATGTAAATCTTTGATGAAACCATACCCTTAGGTATTTCGCCTCTTTGATATGTATGGAATACTTTCATCTTAGTGGTTGTAGGCCTTCTAGCGTTATTTTTATCGTGAACGTGACAACTTGTGTTTTCTGAGCGTTGAATGATAGTCGCCCGTATTTACACCATTTATCAACCTTTGGAAACCGCCCCCTAACCACTAGGTCGTCAGCGTACTCCAGGCAGTGAAAGCCTTTTCCGGCCAGCTTTCGGATTAGGTCGTATTATTATTATTTTCTCTTTATTGTTTTTTCTTTCTTTTTTTTTGAAATTTTCTATTATGTACTGCGTACTTCTTTGAAATAAAGTACTTACTTACTTACTTAGATGGTAGGCTCACCAATTGTGGATGTAATTACCAGCAATAATATTCAAGGAAGAGCTCTAGCTTCGAAATTAATAGAATTGAATCACTATCCAGTTCACGCAATCCAGCAACGAAAACATCAATACAAAGATAGAAGCTGTAAGAATAGGTATGTTGTGTGTTACGAAAAACTTGCAAGATTCAGTAGAAAAGGTACCTCAATCAAGAGTCCATTGTGTAGAAAGTGGGAGGAATTATTGTTCCTTGCATGTCGCTTGAAATACTCTGTTTTAATTTAGTATCACAAAAGCTAAAATGTAATCATTCATACAAGTTGTATTGCCCCTTCTTTTACTTTTTCTTTAACCAATAAGCTATATCAAAGTATGTGCGGACGTAAGATATTCCACTTGGTTTAACATGACAACATGAAGGAAGAAAAAAGAATTTACCTTTAGCAACGAACCCGGCTTTGCAACTGACAGTATAATTGAATGATAAAACGTATATTTGCAAGGAGTGATTAATTATCTGCGCACGTTATACGCGATACACGTCTAGCGTTTACTGCTCCGGGGTTGTGTGTGTGTGTGGGTCTTTTTCATTCCTTGGTCGTTAATTGTCGACCATCGGTCTTTTCCTACAGCCAAGGTATATACGAGTTGTGACTGGATTCGCGTGGAAATACACGAGAATCTCAAAACGACGGAATACCAGGTTTTTTTGCCATTTTCTGTCGTTTGGATTGATTCGCTCCGGTCAAGAAGTTCTTAACAGGGGCAAGTACGCCTATATTCATATGTAAATAGAGGCATTTTCTGACTACAGCGCCAACATCTACCGATCATCAATCATTCTTTGAGGAGGAGGGGCAGTGGGCGATCTCCAGGCCCGGGTAGTTTTATTTTTCGAACCGCTATCATAGATAAGTAATACCGATAACTGGAAACTTAGCGCAAGTTTGATATATAACCTTAATCAAAAATAACGAGGGGCGCCGGTTTGAAAAAGCGAAGAATTTATTAACCTCTTGCTGGTTGGTGTTGTAATAATAACTTTCGCTCGGGGCGTTATTTTTTTTTTTGTTCGCCGCAGTAGTTTTGGGTTTCGTGCAAATTTTCCGGCGGAACAAAAGCTTTACGCCGGTGGACGATCCATTAACTTGCGCCTATACACACGGATTGCGTGGAAGTGTGGAATTTTATGAGTATGTAAGGCAGCGTGGGGTGTTCTTTTCGATGTTCTTTTATTGCTAGAACCAATCATCCTGGGAATTTATATTCATTTCCTTTTTGTTATACGACTCCGTTAATCAAACAGCGATTTACACTTATAGATATAGATATTGTACAACTATAATGTTTCATCTTGCTCTAAAGTACACAAATTCACTGATAAATATAAGGATGTGGGAACATTCTTTTAAACAAACCAACGATTTTGACTTTTTAATGTAGTTAAGTGATTTAATAAAAAAATGATAAACTAAAGCGATTAGAATGACTAGCACGTTTTATTTCAAAAAAAGGCATCAGGAAAAAAACAATTCTCTTTATTTTCATTATAAAAGTCTTCATTTGAAATAAAATTTATGCTACTATTAACGCAAGCACCTCAGATACGTATATAAGAAACCAAAGGAAACATTCTAAAGAGCGGCTTGCGGGAATGTACATCAATAACTCCAGCGGTGCAAAATGCTATTCATATTACGTAATAGACAACTTCATGTTCTCATCAAATGAGAGTCAGTGAAATGAATGTGAATAAACTACCAATTTAGTGCTGGAGTGAACGTGGTTTACATTCACCTGCTATACGGTAATATTGCAATGCGAAACGCAAGAATGAAGTGAACCTAATTCTCAAGGTTGTCTTTATGACGTGAATATAACTATGAATACATTTCGTGAAAGATAGGAGCAATCTGTGGCGTACATGGCTTGGCTTTTATTGAGTAGGCTACATTTCAATTTTTAAGAAAATAACAGTATTACTTACAATGACTGGGGGGAAATGATGGTATTCCCTCTTTCATTGTTTAGAAATATGGACAGAGAATTCTACCGCCTCCGATATATCTCATAAATTACTCCTTTTCTAGTGGTATATTCCCTTCACTTTTAAAAACATCTAAAATAATTCCAGTTTACAAAAAGGGAGACCCAAACTGCCTTACTAATTATCGCCCAATTAACATTTTATCCACATTTTCTAAAATCTACGAATCTTTAATGAATGAAATGATAATTGCCTATTTTAACAGATTTCACTTATTTAGTATATGCCAGCAAGGATTTAGACCGAATCACTCAATAAACACTGCTTTGTATAAATTTGTAAGTCAGATCTCGTATAATCTTGATGCCAATTCACTATGTTTTTTGTTATGTTTTATGACTTGTCGAGAGCATTTGATAATGTCGAACATAATATCCTAATTAAGAAGCTGCATAACTATGGAATTAGAGACATTCCTCTTCGTTGGTTCAGTAGCTATCTATCTCACCGTTCGAAAACAGTAGTAATCGATGATCATTTATCTAACGTACGTGAAGTTAACAAGGGTGTGCCTCAGGGCTCAGTTTTAGGACCAACACTATTTCTAATCTTTATTAACGATCTCCCTGTGAAGTTGGACTGTGCTATTAACGTTACCCTTTATGCGGATGATATTAATATCCTGATCAGTTCTACTACTGTATCACATTTGTTTGTTACTGCAAACTGTCTTCACAGTCGACTGTGCAATTGGCTAACTAACAACAACCTTTTGCTTAACACTGACAAAACTAAGTGTATTTTGTTTAAGAATACTAAAAAATATAACATCGATAACTTTTGTCTAAGTGCTAATCTTATTCAGTTGGACAAATGCTCTAAGCTACTTAGAGTGACTGTTGATGAGAAATTGAAGTGGAATGGTCATATTGACAAGCTCTGTATTGATTTATCTAGAATGTGCTATATTCTATATATCTTAAAGAAAACTTGTAATATTCATGTCCTTAAATCGTAACACTATTCAAAATTTCATTCTATAATGACGTATGGTATTATTCATTGGGGTTCAGGTGGTGGTGCTGATCGAGTATTTTTATTGCAGAAGCGTGCTCTACGCATTATGTTTGGGCTATCGTCTCGCGAGTCTTGCAAAAAAACTTTTATAGATCAAAAGATTTTAACCTTCTACGACTCATATATTATGGAAGTTGTGTGTTTCGTACACAGTCACAGATCGGAGTTCTCTGCTGATGCCTCCCATGAATACGGTACTAGGCAATCGAACTACCTATTACCACCAGCTCATAAAACAACTTTATTTCAAAAAAATTTATCATATTTGGGATGTCTATTATATAACAAGTTACCAGCTGTCTTTTAAATGTTTTAAACGTAGGATTAAATCCCATTTACTTTCATTTTCATGCTACTGCATTGATGATTATCTTGCAAGTTAGTATTGTAGAGATGTGGTATTTCATATCTTACATGCTTGTAATTTTTAATTAGTTTATCTTTTGTTCCTGTTTGACGTTGTTTTGTATGGTTTACCATAGTTTAAAATAAAGATTATTATTATTATTATATATAATTTGAAAATTTGCCCTAATCTAATGATTTCCTTCACCTAGATTCTGAAATGAGATTTATTTTTCATACCATATTACACTATTTGATGACAAAAAGAGCTTATAAGCCGATATCTGAAGTTTGTTGTTACGTATTGATTTCAACACTTTGCATATGAACAGCTATACCACCCGATAGGGTTGCCTGAACTGTACAAGTCCGCCACTGAAACTTTTTCCCATC
This sequence comes from Protaetia brevitarsis, assembly GCA_004143645.1. Classification (NCBI taxonomy): domain Eukaryota; kingdom Metazoa; phylum Arthropoda; class Insecta; order Coleoptera; family Scarabaeidae; genus Protaetia; species Protaetia brevitarsis. The sequence goes on along the minus strand of RXPK01000462.1, from coordinate 1,276 downwards.
TTTCATTGTGCAAAAGTTATTTTGTACAAACGGAATTTGGGTCGAATTTCAAAGTCAGATTGCACCCCTTAAAGTTGCAGTTGTATCGCAACAGAGACTGTCTTGGAGTAACACTCGTTGGGGTTCACAAACTGACAAAGTGTCATCAGAAGCTGCGATTTACACTTGGCAAATTTTCTATCCAAGTGTGTATGTATTGTGTCTAAACCAAGGAGAAATGCAAGCTATACTGCTTAAATCGAAGACTTGAATTGGGCTCATTTTTTCACAAAAGAATAAATAGTAATGTTGGTATTAAATATAAATCGATAGTGGTTTATGTTGAATCATCTTATTTCTTTTGGGAACGATTTAAATATGGAACAATATATAGGCTATTTCATTGAAGATATCCAAAATCTATACTTAATCAACTACCAACTAAGTATAGGCTTACCTAATTTTGAGACGCTCTTTATAGTTAGGAATATTATTCAATCTCATTAAATTCTTGCAGAAAAGATCCAGTTTTTGCGAGACATTCTGTACTTTTATTATAAAATACAAGGTAAAGTCTGAGTAAAAGTTTAGGTTATTAAATTAACGCAAGCCGTAATTTTATCTTGCCATTATTTTTAGTAAGAAGCTATGATATCCGATAGAAATATAATACTAATACTGAAAGTAGATTAAATAACAAGGTTTCCACTTGAAAGTGAAAATAAAACAAAAGTGTCAGAAATAATTACTTCACAATATTTTCCTAAAGTTTTAATTACATTCCAACGTTACAAAAACAAACTTCTGGATTCAATTACAAACTTCTGTCGAAAACTTTCCCAACTGACAATGAGTGCAAATAATAATTATTTTTGTTTGTTTTCTTTACTTGCTATTATTTTAAAAAATGTTTAAATATTTAATATTAATAAGTATTATCCGAGCAGCCAGCTTTCGCACCTACCTGTTTACCCATTATTCAGGACAAAACGTATAAACGATTGATTAAAAACCAGCTGAAAGAAGAGCTAAAGAAGTTGGGTGAGCTGTCGGAAAATAAATATAAGTTTATGAAGGGAAGGTCGACTATAGATGCAGTAAAAGCCGCGACCAGAAAGTGAAAGTATGCTTAAAGAAATGAGTGGTGATATAAGATTAGATATAAGAAATGCATTAAATTCAGCATTCTGGATTCGGATAGTTGCTTAGGTGAAAAGGAGAAACGTACTAGTGCATCTAATTGACATCGTTGAAAACTACCTCTATATCAGGAAAATGCTCTCTAGAAAGAAATCAT